>CATIWF010112388.1:0-18258 GCA_949630135.1 Balakata baccata
TGCAGGAGTGATAGGCTTTTGAGTACCTTCAGGTGTTACTGTGGTAGAACGAACATATGGTGTTGTCTTGACATGAGTAACAGGGTCTGTATGGTCATAGAGTGGTGGAAACTCTGCTTCATACGAAGAAGAGGTTGGTTGGTACATAGCTATCAGGGGAATTTGTGGTTGAACAGGTTGTTTAACTGAAAAGGAACAGGGTAAAGGAATTGTTGGTTCTGTCTTTGGTGGGATATGGTAACAAGGTAAAGGTCTTTTTGGTGGTGGTGGTGGTTTGTTTTCTGGGAAATCATCACCCCATGAAGGAGGAGGAGATGGTGTAGGTAAAGGGTTGGTGTAGTGAGAAGGAGCTGAATAAGACACCACATAATCATATTTACCTGAGGGTTCACCAAGAATACCAATGGTTGGGTCACCTTTATCATACCTGTCATGAAAGATGTTTTCAGAAGAACATCATTTTCATGGTTGAGGAGTTCTTTGAGAGTCTTCTGTTAAGAACAAAGCTTTTCGACAGAGAGAAGGACTCTCTGATATATTTCTCCAATGCTGAGAGAATTGAGATCAACAGAACGTTCTCTAAGGTTGAAAAGAACATGATTCATCACGTCTTCTGGAAAGGAAGTGAGGAAAGCTTGTTTAAGAATAAGAATCTCATTATCATGATCTCATCATGATTTCCTTCATGCTATGTTATGTATCAAGAACTTCATTAATTGATTTAAGATCACTATCAATTCATATATTAAATAAATACCAAATTAATGAAAATGCCTTTTATTAATTAAATAGATATGTATAATAAGTGCTAAAGGCGATTGCCTTTAGAGCACTTCTCTAACAACCTCCCACTTGTATTAAAGCTAATCGCCTTTATATTGAATTCCACAGGCGATTACATGAGAATCATATTTCCTTTGGGGAAGTGGCTTAGTTAGAGGATCAACTATATTCTGATTAGTGGGCACTTTTTCTACTTTTACATTATTCTGATCAATGATTTCTCTAATCAAATGGTATCTTCTGAGTACGTGTTTTGACTCGTACGCAGCAGCTTGGAAATGCTTTTTAATTGGCCATTGATGGCCATTATGTGTATAACTCCTCATTTTCTCTTCTCTTAATTTTTGGTCAATGAAATTGATATTCTTTTAGATCTAAAGACCCCAAAAGACAGAAAATTGACAAGAAAAAATTTTTTGGAGAAGAAAAATTTTTGGAGACAACAAAAAAATTAAAGAGTTTAATTTTTCTCTCAAAGGAACACATAACATTGCTAGCACTTTGAGGTGTGTTCAAGCCATCTCCCTAGTGGTTTCATTTTCTCTTTTTCGCTTGGATATTGTTAGAGACAATCCAAGATTGGATTGTTGTGGTTTGCTACAATCTAATAAGGTGAGAAGTTGAAGAAAAATCAAGAAATTATAAAGGTATAATTTCTGAATTTTACTTTGTTAAATTAGTTTTAATTGGCATAAGTCGATTCTGTTGTTTTGGATTTTGAAAAATTTTAAATTCCACTGCGTAATATTTATGTGATGCATGCTCAAAACCCTTGGTATCAGAGGCTCCTTGTGCCCATTAAAATTAATTTTAATTTAAGGTACAATTGGATTGTATGGTTTTGATGATTTTAGATCTTTTGATTTGTAAAATCGAAATTAATTTGTAAAATTTGTTTTACATATTTTTCTTTATATAATCTAATCATGAGATGATTGAGGATGATTATATTGATTGAAAAATGGCTTGAATATGATTCAAATAATTAATTTCGAATTTATTACAAAATTGTTGAAAATTGCATAGTTGATGAATATGTGATATTTTTTGGCTTAATTGTTCAGGCTGTTCATATTTTTCTTTTAATTTGATCATTGAAAAATTATTTAGATACGTTGAGAATGTGTTTAAGCTTCTGGAAGTATCCAATAATTAATTAAAAATTATTCTAATTAATTTTTCAAATAAATACCAAAACAGGGCAGTTTTTGGTACCTAGCGGAATTGTTTTGTTTGATATTTTTGTATGTAAATATTTAATTTTCAGTACCTTGAAATAATTTTTATATGATTAAAAATATGTTATTTTGATATTAGATGCATGCTAAAATCAATTTGTCCGAATTAAATTTCCAAATTAATTCTAGACAACAAATGTGTTATTTTGAGCGTACTATGTATTGGTTCGTTTGTCTTGATGATTTTGGCTTGTGTCAAAATTATTTTAATGGAATTGAGCTGACTTAAAAATGTTTAGAATGCTGATTTGAGGTTCTAGAAATTTTGGAAATTTTTTGAAATTAATTTTGAATTAATTTAAGTTGAGCAAATGACATATCTAGTATGACTAGAAAGTGGCATGTATGTTAAAATTAAATTGTTAAATTTTTTTATATCATAATAATTTGATTTTAAGGTGACTGAATTTTGAATTAATTCTAGAAATATATAATATAATTTAATTTGATTAATTATTAAATTTCACATTAAAATGACATATAAAATTAAATTAATCGAAACAACAAAAATAGGCAATTTTGGTTCAAGTGTTGAATCGACTTTCAATTTTGTAATCCAAAATCATTACTACCTATTTTATTTTAATTTTATGCATTAGAGAATGCATGCTAGGGATGTATGGAAAGACATGATGGATGATTATGGACTTAGGTCCAATGTAATTGAGCATGCATGAATTTTGTTTTATGGTAAATAGGGCATGTGTGTCCTTGCCTATCTCTTATTTCTCATGTATTTCTTTTCTCATCTTACTCCCCTCAAATATAAATTGAAGTTTTCTATTTTTGAAATATGTAATTAGATTACATAGAATTAGGATAGAATGAAAATGCAAAGGATCAAGAAGCAAGGGAGATGGTGCCATAAACAACGAGACTTGGAAGTAGGAATTTGATTTCTATTTTTGGGTTGTAATTCATACATATATGTAGGTAAGACCTAGTTAATCTCTTTATGGCTCAAGAGATTGATTTTAGTATGTTCATAATTATGTCATATAGTTAATGTAACTATCTTTATATATCCATGTGATGAATGTAAAATATATAAAAGCATGCAGTAATAACATGATGAGACTAAATTAACAAAATCCCTCGTTAAACAAACAATTATGTCTTATGCCTTCCATTAATGTGGGGAGAACCAGAGTTTTTCTAGAGTTAGAGTTGTTGAGTTGCCTCAAGCTTACTTTATAAGAATATGTTTGAACCATTGAAATTAGATTTCATGATTAATGGGTATGGATTTAATGAAAACCATTGATTTGTTGGATTTGCGCCAAGGTCAATGAGTATTGGAGGTGAAGTTGGGTAAGTGTACATGAGATATGCACATATCAAGAGTTGATAGCCTAATATGTGTGCACACATCAATTAGTTGATAGTACAAGATTCTATAGTTGTATGGATATGCAATTGGTATGGATCAGATACCTACCAATTAAACTAAGGATGGTTTGTCGAGTTGCCTCAAGGTCATTCTTAGCAAATTGGATATCGACCCACTAGGACTTACATATAAGTTCTCCCGGATCCATAGTGAGGGCCATGGCTTCGCAATAAAATAGTGGGAGCCATAATGCGTTTTATTAAAGACCTAATATCATGCATTCACTTATGTATATACTTCTATAATCTCGATTTTTACAACTAATTTGTTGGAATCATATTATTCAATGTGAATCAAGGCGTAATCATGAGTCATACTTTTTGACTAACCTAAGCTTCCTTGACTGCCATAAAACTGAGAATAGTTCTCAAATCCAAAGGGTTGCTAAAGTCTCGGAAGAACTATTTTTCTTCCCTTAATACTTGAGATACAAGTGTTATGAAGAATTTGCATACAAGAAGTACTTAAATAACAATGGATTGGTCCTAAGTTGTTCAAACTTCAAAAGCAACATGAAATAGATGCAAAACCATTATGTATCAACTTTGAGAGATAGCCAATGAGCAAGCTCACCCTGAGTGATATGAGATATCTAAATTGCTTTACCACTCCAAGATGATAGAAGGGAGATCTAAAATGTAACATACATTATAGGTAAAAGGAAAAAGTAGAGAGACATCTTAAAAATACTTCTATTATAGCAAGAGTTGCAAATTGGAAATGGAATAACAAAGCTTATTTTGAGTTTTTCAAGAAGCAAAAGAGAAGGCATATAGATGCACCTTCTACTTCAAATAAATTTGATTAAGAGGATAACATTGTTTCATATAATAACACATGAATATTAGATATTGCATGTAGGTCTCACATATATTAGATATGAAAGACCAAAGAAACAATAGAAAGCTTAAGAAAAGAGAGTTAAAACTGTGCACATTAGCCATATGGCAACGGTTGCTACAATAGCTATAGAGGCTTAAGTCTCAACACTCTCTAGTAAGCTTGTTTAAAGGTTTAAACAATTGCAATTTTGTTTTAGTTTATGAATAAAGAATATAATTTTGTTTAATAGTTAAACAACAAATTTTCATTTGACTATTAAAAACAATTGTTGTTCTGTGTGGTCAATTGATATTCCTTATGAAACTAAAACATTATGCAGTAGAGTTTATAATCTTGAAATGCTTGACTCTATCCTCAATATTAAATTTAAAGAATTGATGACCTGAAACCATATATTATGGCATTGTCTACTTGGACATATAAAAGAGAATCATATGATGAGTTATGGCAATATGGGGTCATTTGTTTATGAATCATGTGACACATGTGAATCTCATTTACTAAGCAAGTTAACAAAATCACTTTTTCATGAAAAAGGATGAACATGCAAAATGACTGATGGACCTTATACATATAGATGTATATGGGCCAATATTCATACATGCCATAAATGGTTTTGTCTACTTCATTACCTTAATTATGATTGCTCATAATTAGAGTATTTGAATATAGTGAGATACAAATTTGAAACCTTTGAAATGTTCAAAGAATTTAAAAAAGAAGTAGAGGAACAATTTAGCAAAAGTATTAAGACACTTAGATTATATCAAAGTGAAATAAAATTTAAGCTAAATGTTTCAATGTTATATAAGAGATAATAATATTTTATTTGATTGAACCATATCTTATATGCCATAGCATAATGATGTGGTTAAAAGGAGTAGCTGAACCTTGTTAGACATGGTGAGGTATATAATAAGCTTTTAAAATTCCTTCAAGTTCCTTTTATGGTCATGCACAAGGGATTATGTTTATATGATAAACATAATACGTATCAGTCAATTGATGTTGTCTCATATAAGATATGAAATAACATAAAGCCTATTCTTTCATAAATGAAAGTTTTGGATTATCTTACTTAAGAGAAGTAGATAATGTTGGATTAGTTAAAAGCTCAATCTAACCCTATGTCTGTATGTGGGATATCCAATGAGAG
The DNA here is from genome assembly GCA_949630135.1 of Balakata baccata. NCBI lineage: Eukaryota > Viridiplantae > Streptophyta > Magnoliopsida > Malpighiales > Euphorbiaceae > Balakata > Balakata baccata. Next base: position 5,411 of record CATIWF010112388.1, read on the forward strand.
TCATTTGGTTATCAGTTTTACCACTGTTTGAAGCAAAAGGTGTTTATTTCAAACAATGCTATCTTCCAAGAAAAGAGTTTCTTCTATAATAAGATAGTAGAAGCAAGAATGAACTTGATAAAGTTCAAATATATACTCAAATAGACACAAATCAGCAAGACAAAGCCCAAATATGATATTCATGTAGATGAAGTAACAGTAAGACCTTATAAAACACAAGAGTTTCATAAGTAAAGTAGGATACGAGTTATTCCCAAGAGATATAGATCTCTTATAAGTGAACAAAATGGTCGTATTGCTCATAAAGGATCATGAGGCTGCTACTTATGAAAAGACTTTGAAGAGTTCAGAATATGACTAATGGTCATAAGCCATAAGTCCATACGGATTGCATGACTATAAACTAAGTATGGAGTTTGGTCAACCCACCTAATGAGACAAAACCCCATTGGGTGCAAGCAGGTCTTCAAGAAAAAGACCGATATAGAAGGTAATGTAGTTGCCTATAAAGCTAGAGTTGATGGTTAAAAGACATCGTTAAAGACAAATGTTGGCTTTGACAAGACCTTTTACTTCATATACTATGCTCAAATGCATCATGTTACGCCTACTCATTGCTACTCATTGTGATGAGATTTTGCAAATAGATATGATGACATGTTTCAGTTTGGAAATCTGACTTAAGATGTGTACATAATACAACCTAAGAGATTCATATCTAATGATGATGAAATAGGATACAAATTGCAAAATCCATTGATGGATTAGTACAAAAATTTGGGAGTTAAAACATCTAAATTGATGAGATAATCAAAGAGTTTGTTTTCTTACAATATGCAGATGGTTCATGTGTTTTCAAGAAGGTTAGTGGGAATGATATTTTATTCCTAGTGAAGTATGTGGAAGACATACTATTAGTAGGAAATGATCTCTCATTTCTAAGTTAGTAAATTTATTACTCTAAAATAATTCTCCAAGAATGAATTTAAAAGTAACCTGCCAAAAGGGGATTAAGATATATAGAGATAGATTTAAGAGGTTACTCATTCTTTCTTAGTCTACATAGCTAAGATGCTAAAGTGGTTAGCATGAAGTAGTCTATGAAAGGATCTATTCCTATGATCGATATGATTACCCTCTCTAAGTCTTTATGTCCAAAGACGTAAGACAAATAGACTAGCATGGATGAGATTTTATAAGTCTGGTCTATTGGATTCATTATGTACTATGCTATGTACTAGGCCCAATGGATATCATGCTATGAGTGTCATGAGTGGATATCAATATGATCCCATCAAGGGATTATTGATGACTGTCAAGACTATCCTTAAATACTTGAGAAGGATTGAGAATGTATTCTTAGTTTAAGGAGATATTAAGCTTAAGGTAAGTAGGATTATGGATGCTAGCATCCAATTTGACAATGATAACTCAAAATTCTAGTTGGGCTATGTATTCACGTTAAATAGTTGTCTAGTCAATTTGAAAAGTTCCAAACAGATGATTATTGATGATTCCACAACTCAAAGTACATTATAGCTTCCAAGGTAGCTGAAGAAGCAGTTTGGAAAGGGAATTCATCACAAGGTAGAAGTGATTCCTAGTATTGTAAGTCCAATATGATTGGAACAACAGTAAAGCCATTGCATATGCAAATGAATCATGGTCTCATTAAAAGGTTCAAACATGTACTCAATCTTATTAATTGATTTTAGAAATCAATGGTAGATGTGATGTAATGAGATAAAGAGTTCCAACTAATCAGAAAATATATGATCAAGTCACTAGACCAAAACCCTATGAGGAATATGATAGTCATATCTTTGCCTATAGTGTAATGTACTAAGGCAATTGGCCTTAGTGTAAGTGGGAGATTGTTAGAGATATGCCTAAAAGGCAATCACCTCAAGCATTTAGTGTACACATTTGTGAAGGCTTATTCTTTCATTATATTAGTATTCATTTGCATATGAATTGATATAGATCTTAAGCTGATTAATGAAAGTCCATGATATGAAACATACTATGAAAGTAATCATGATGGGATTATGATAATGAGATTCCTATCATGTGTAATTATGTTAATGTCTAAATTATCCCTAGTTATAGGATCAATAAGATGGGATATTGTTGATCCGGATTGACTAGCATATGTTATACTCTTTAACTTGATCAAGCAGTAGATCTCATAAGCTGTGAATATGAGATGTTCAAAGTTAACATATGGATGCTTGCTAAGAGTAGTCAAGTACATTGGATGACCTGCTATGAGATGATCATATGGATCATCATAGCAACGGGGCAAGTATCCTTAGACTTGAGGTACTTAAGGATATCTTGGATAATGATTCTGTGCTTTGACTCCATTCCTTGTTGCCTTATAGAGGTAGCTCATAGGGTGGTGATTGGGTACAACTTGAGATATTCGAAGGTAATTGGATAGCCAACTGATAGAAGGAGAGTATACCTATGGACTCTTGTCGGGATCATTACTTGGGAATCTCTAGCCATAATGGTGGCAACCTGAAGATGGTCTTTAGTGACATGTCTAATAGAGTAATAAGTCCCAAGGATAAGATTTATCATCACTTGGACTAGATGTGACGTAGTCAGTCTAATGGGAGTTGCCACATAGTCCATGCTCTGAACCGAGTGGGGTATAGAATGGTGAAAGGACAAATTGCACATATTGATGTCTATGGAAAGGTTTGTAGTCAAACCTCTGACTTTTCGATCAATTGTGGATCATCATATATTGCTAGATACTGCTCATGATTTGCCTAAATTATTTGATAATTTAAGTGGCCAATATAACCAGGAACCTAATGGGTCACATGCTTTGGATATGTAAAGATTGAGTAAAATGGCTTTGGATGAGATTCAAAATATGAGAGAATTATTTCGAGTCTATTCGCGATAAGATCGCAGGAAAAAATTACTTGGGGGAGTTAACGGGCTCGCTAGCTTGTCAGCTTTGCTAGGCAGGCTGCTCCACACTAGTTCACAGCAGCACGCCATCACCTATAAATTGGCCAATTGGCCATTTTATTGGGATAACCTTTCATTTTCTCCTCTCTTCAATTTTGATCTAGTTTTCTGATTTTTCTTTTGGATCTAAAAGACAGAAAATAGACAAGAACAAATTTTTGGGAGAAGAAAAATTTTTAGAGACAATAAGAAGAATTAAAGACAAATGGAACATACACCATTGCTAGCATTTTGAGGTATGTTTAAGTCATCTCCCTAGTAGTTTCAACCTCTCATCTTCGCCTAGATATTGTTAGAGAGAATCCAAGATTGGATTGTTGTGGTTTGCTACAACCTAACAAGGTGAGAAGTTGAAGAAAAATCAAGAAATTATAAAGGTATAATTTTTGAATTTTTCTTGGTTAAATTAGTTTTAATTGACACAAGTATAATTTTTTGATTTGGGTTTTTGAAAATTTTATTTTTCGTTGCGTAATATGAATGTGATACATGTTCAAAACCCGTCAGTATGAGTAGCAAGCTCGGGTTCAGGCAGTTAATCAGCGTCTGGTTGAGCATCTTGAACTTCCTTAAGTTCAATTTTGCTCTCACTATCTCCTTTTAGGAGAAACTCTTTTCCCAAAAAGATAACATGTCTTGAAACAAACACTTTTTGTTCTAAGGGGTGGTAGAATTGATATCCATATGATGCTTTAGGATATCCCACAAACAGATATCGGTCAGATTTAGCTTTTAGCTTATCTGATATTATCTGCTTCATATAAGGAGAACAACCCTAAACTCTCATGTAAGAAAATGTGGGCCTTTTATTATTCCACATCTCACTTGTCCATCTATTCAAACTTCACATCTTTTCTCAAAAGTCTTGTCAAAGGAGCAAGAATCATTGAAAAGCCCTTGATGAACCTTCTATAGTAACCTGCTAGTCCAAGGAAACTTCTTATCTCAGTTACGTTCCGTGGTGGCTTCTAACTCATAATCGCCTCGACCTTACTGGAGCCAACATTGATTCCCTCTGCTGATACTATGTGTCCTAAAAATGTCACTTCATTTAGCCAAAACTCACATTTCGAGAGTTTAACATAAAGCTTATGCTCTTTGAGAATTTGCAATACTACCCTCAAATGTCTATCATGTTCATCTAGATTCTTCGTGTATACCAAGATATCATCGATGAAAACAACCACAAACTGATCTAGATAAGGTCTGAAGATCCTATTCATGAGATCCATAAAAGCTGCTAGAGCATTAGTTAACCCAAATGGCATAACCAAAAATTTGTAGTGGCCATATCTTGTTCTGAATGCTGTCTTGGCTATGTCTTCCATCTTGACCCGTAACTGATGATACTAGGATCTCAAATCTATCTTAGAGAACACTCCTGCACTTTTAAGTTGATCAAAGAGATCCTCAATCCATGGCAATGGATACCAGTTCTTGATAGTGACCTTATTTAATTGTCTATAGTCTATGCATAACCTCATAGATCCATCTTTGTTCTTCACAAAAAGCACTGGTGAACCCCAAGAAGAAACACTCGGTCTAAATTGAGCTCCTTCATCTCTGATGGTGCCATTCTATATAGTGTAGAGGAGATAGACGACATGCCTGGAGTAAGCTTGATAGCAAAATCTATCTCTCTCTCAGGTGGCAAACTTGGTAGGTCTTCCAAAAACACATTTGGAAAATCTCTAACAGTAGGGATATCCATAAGGTCTGGACCTCCCTTTTTGATGTCAATGATATGAGCCAAATAAGCTTCATAACCTTTTCTCATCATCCACTTAGCCTTTATCATGGATATGACTTGTGGAAACTGTAGGAATATCTCACCTCTCACCAAAATCTCTTCCTGACCCATTGTCTTAAGTACTACAAACTTAGACTTACAGTTTACCACTGCCCTATGTTGAGAGAGCCAATCCAGGCCTAGGATGGTATCATACTCATGGAAAGGTAATTCAATAAGATCTGCAGAAAACTCTTTCCCATGCACTACTAAGGGACATCTTCTAAAAACCTTATTCACTCTCACACAGTGGCCTAAGGGGTTTGAGACCTCAATCTCATACTCTAGATTCTCCCTAATCATATTTTGCTGACTAGGTAAGCTTGTGCAAAAATATGAATGCGTAGAACTTGGATCTATAAGAGCACATATATTAGAGCCTTGTAGAGAAAACATACCCACTATGACTTCAATCTTAGTCTGATCCTCTCTTGCCTTTATAGCATAAGCTCTCGCTGGTGTGCAACTAGAGCCTAGTCGGTTCACTGTCTTTGAAGCTATTGGTCTATGTCCACCTCTACCACCTTTAATCTGTCCCTGTCCCCTGCTAAGAGTAGGCACTGAAATCTGAGTCTGTGTGGGAGCTACATGAATCTAGTGGGGGCAATTTCTCTTGTAGTGATCTCTAGACCCATAATTGTAACATACTGCAGATCCCCAACATTCCCCTCTGTGCTTCCAGCCACAAGTTATACACTTTAGTATCGGCTCTCTCTGAGTATGGCTACTAGTAGTAGTGGAGATGGCTCCAAAGGGTGGTCCCTACCTAGTAGGAACTGAATGAGCACGGACTTGACTCGGTCCTCTCTACTGGAACTGTCCTAGACTTGAACGAGCTTTCTTGCTTGATATTTGGGTGGCACTGAAAGAAGGCTTCTCGATGTCTTTTCTTGATGATTCACTAGGCCTCTTCAACCTCTTCATCTGCTCCACACTAATGGCTGATGCAACTAACTTGGAGAAATCCTAATACCTATATGAAACCATATGAAATCCAATATCTGCATCTAAACCCTCCTGAAATCTGCGACACTTGTTAGACTCATCCGCAATAATCTTAGCGGCATACCTACTCAGTTGAGTGAACTCCCTCTCATATTCTTCCACTGGCTTGTCCCTTTGTCTTAGACTGAAAAACTCATGTTTCTTCCTATCCATATAAACTCATGGCACATACTTTTTTTTGAACTCTATCACAAAGAACTCCCAAGTAGGTAGTTGTGGTGCATGCAGCTTTAATGCAACTGACTTCCACCAAATATATGCATCCTCCCAAAGTAATGAGATTGCATACCTTGCCCTAAGATCATTTGGGCACTGGAGATCCTCAAACACCCTATCTATCTTCTCTAGCCAAAACTCAGTAGCAGCTACATCATCATCACTCTTACCTAGGAAGTCTGTAGCTCCATATTTCCTAACTTTGTCTAATTGCACTCTCGGCTGTTGAGGAGGCGGTGGAGGAGGGGGTGGTAGTGTAGGAGGTGGAGGAGGAGGTGGTGGAGCATGTGGCATAGTCTGTGCTATCCTTTGTAGCAATACCAATATCTACTGAGTCACCGGGTCAGTAAAGTGGCCAGCCTGGCTTCCCGATAATGGTTGTGAATATGGGGCAACAACTGACCCCTGAACACTAGTTTGTCTAGGCTAAGCTCGCTCATCATGCTCTGGGGAGCTACTACTACCGTCAACTTGATGCTTGTTACTAGCCATACTTCTCTCGTATCTACACGCCGACATATAAGAGCCCATATTAGAGTCATATAGGACAAGTTGATATTTTGTGATACAACCCATCCCTACCTTGGTCATGAATCGCCTAAACTAGGCTCCGATACCAAAAAAATGTAATACCCTACCATATAATTAGGAGGCCCTTCCTAATTATGTAGAGAAATATTACAATGCATGAGAGATTAAAACCGGTTCTTGTAAAACAACTTTGCATCATGGCCATGATGACTTAAAGTAAACATAAAGAAATAATTTATGAAAGATATGTTAACACAAAGCTTCAAAATATAAAAGTTAGGGCTCACACATGCCCAAGATGTTTACAAAATCCATCAAAATATAACCTTTACATGTGCTAAAGCATGAACAAAAACTAACTCCCATCCTAAAAGAAAATACACAAATAAAGTTGTATCACCCACCCCAAATTCTTGTCCTTGACTTCCTCTCTCTTTGGGCTTCTTCTATTGTTAGCAACTTTCTATCTACACCTACGTATGAAACACTCATACGCTACGCACAATATGCTTAGTGGTACATAACAACATATATATTTAATTGACATGTATGCATGAACATTATACACATTTTAATATGTATGCATGATGAAGTGAAATATTTCAAACAATCTTTCATTTCATCATAACAATAAATACATCATATCACTTATCATAATTCATATATTATACACAACCATAATTTAGCTCAAAACTTACCTTAGTCTCAAATGCTAAGATTTGTACCCTTATACTCTAAACCGGACTAAAATGGACATGGGACACTACGGCTACTCCGAGCCTTCCAGGATCTCTGCATGATAAGATAAATCTCAAGTATCCAAGGGTGCCACTCTAGGCATAACCCCTTGACACATGGGTTTCGTTCCTATGATGGCCAACTCCGGGCCTAAATGGTACCAAGGTTCCCTTAATGGCATGTTATCTATCCTAACTATAGTCCTAGTTAGAGTACTTTGGGCATTTGTCTTCCTTCTCATTGTTAACCAAATGCAAGTCTATGCAAATCACTTTCGTGCCACAAGAATATGAATTCAACATGTAATATTAAGGTCTCATCTCATTGCATAACTCAACATACATGATTGAAACTTATAAGAAATACCTCACAAGCACCCTATGGTTCACCCAGGTGGAACCGGCCTACAACATTCATAATCACCCATAATACATTCCATTCATAGCATATTCATCATTTATAAGCCCTCGGTTCATCAATCAAAACATGTAGGTTCATCATTCATAAGCCATAGGTTCATCAATCAAAACATATAGGTTCATCGTTCATAAGTCACAGGTTCATCAATCGGAACATGCATGTTCATCATTCATAAGCCATAGGTTCATCAATCAGAACATGCAGGTTCATCAATTAAATCCAAATGTAGTTATGTACATACCTCTTCAGAGCTATGCAAATACCCAAGCTGTAAGGCTTGCCTAACTAGTTTGTGGATTATCACCTTCCTCTGCTTCACTTCCTATAATATGTATAACCATAGGTTCATCATTCATAAGCCACAGGTTCATCAATCAAAACATGTAGGTTCATCGTTCATGAGCCACAAGTTCATCAATCAGAACATACATGTTCATCATTTATAAGCCATAGGTTCATCAATCAGAACATGCAGGTTCATCAATTAAATCCAAACGTGGTTATGTACATACCTCTTCGAAGCTATGCAAATACCCAAGCTTTAAGGCTTGCCTAACTAGTTTGTGAATTATCACCTTCCTCTGCTTCACTTCCTATAATATGTATAACCATGTATCAAAATCTAAAACGATAATAAAACTACACAACCATAAAACCTTACATCATTTTTACTACTTTCATACTAGTTCTGTTTTGTGATCCAGTTTCGAGCTAGTTTTTAGCCAAATTAGATTCATCATTATTCTAGAAAGTTATAGTTCTATGTCTAAGCTTCCATTTGGTTCTTATTTCACCTAAATCAGAGTTCTATAGATGAAGTTACAAGCTAATAATTGGAGATTGTTCAAACAATAGATGTAGAAGGCAGTGTCAAAAGTCCGATTTTGATTTATGGTTTAGACCTATTTCTTGACATTATATCACTCTATGGTATTCATGAAAGTTATACCCTTGTATGTTATCTTTGCATAGAATTGTGTATTACTTAAATTCGACTTCTAAAAAAAAGTTATGGTTAATAAATTAGGGGCTGTTCACTTAAAAACTGCACTATCACTATAGGCGGTTTCTATGCTCTATTTTGGTTCTACTTTTATACCTAGTTAACTATGGATTTTCACTTTGAAATCTTCATGAAAGTTGTAGTTCCAGATATTATCTTTCTAACCCAACAAAAACATCATCAAAGGACTCTCATAGAAAAAGTTATAATTAAACAATCTCTTACTGTTCAAGACATTCCAGATAGATTGTAATCTCCAATTATATCCTCATCTTTGGACCCGAAAAGGATAGATTTTAGGAATAGTTCCTCATAATAATTTTAGGCCCAGATGTTAGGTTTAGTTTGGTTTTGGAATCAAGTAATTCCAAAATATATAACTCAAGATACAAAAAAAATAACATAGGCCACTTCATTTAGTGTTGAACTACCAGCCTAGAGACAGTTTCCACACCTAATTTTGCAACTCATTTTTCACCTAGCTACTAACCAAATATCACTTTTTGTTCTTCATAAGAAATTTAGGTATATGTCTAAGAGAATCATAGAACTTCCAATCACTTCAATCCAAATTATATAACAAAAGTTATAGTCCTATGAACACAACCTGTTCCAGATGCAACTTCAGAATTTAAATTAAGTTTTCTTTTCTACCATCTATATACCTTGAATTGCACATGCAAGGCCATCTTTATCACTTTCCTAGGTTGCTTCACTCTTCCATGAAGACTCCTATCACATGCAACTTCATCCTCCTCTCTATGACTTGACCAAAATTCAAATGGCTTCCCCTCAATTTAACCCATCAAGGCAACTTGTGTTTTCAAGCTTCTATCTCCATAAGCTTCCTTATGTTTATTTCTATAGAGGATAAAGAAATGAAGAGGAGTAGGGGAGGGGAGGTTTCGGCCACACCGAGAAAATAAGAAGAAGATGGGTAAAATTGGGGTTTTCTAAGGTTTATATAGCTAGATTTAAGGCTAGATTAACATTCATGTGTGCCATATGGCACATTGCATGGCATGATATGACATAAACAATCTCTCTCTTAGTCTTTAGTTGACTTTATTTTTTTTTATTAACCCAAAATATCTAATAAACTCCTCATCACTTCTTCTTATTAAAATTGTCTCCCCTAAATTTCCAATTCCTATAATTTCAATCGCTTTCACTAACAATATCATATAATTGAATACATCAATATTCACATAATAACCTATTCTGTATTGGTGTTTTTTTTAATAATTTCCATACCGAAGCGAAATTTATTTGCAGTTTAGTTCACATTTTGAAGGAATTTCAAAACTTGCTCATAGAATGGTATTTAGATTGACGGGTGTGATAAAAAAATTTTGGAGACAACAAGAAAACTAAAGAGTTTAATTTTCCTCTCAAATGAACATACACCATTGCTAGCACTTTGAGGCATGTTCAAGCCTTCTCCCTAGTGGTTTCATCTTCTCATCTTTGCGTGGAGACAATCTAATATTGAATTGTTGTGGTTTGTTACAACCTAACTAGGTGAGAAGTTGAAGAAAAATCAAGAAATTATAAAGGTATAATTTTTGAATTTCTTTGGTTAAATTAATTTTAATTGGCACAAGTAGAATCCTTTGAATCGAGTTTTGAAAAATTTTATTTTTTGTTGTGTAATATGTAAATGATACATGCTCAAAACCCATCAAAGAGTTGATAGCCTAATGTGTGTGTACACATTAATTAGTTGATAGCATAAGATTCGATAGTTGCATGGAAATGCAATTGGTATGGATCATATACCTATCAATTAAACTAAGGATGGTTTGTTCAATTGCCTCAAGGTCATTCTTAGCAAATTGGATATCGACCCACTAAGAGAACTTCGATATAGGTTGTCTCGGGTTCATAGTGAGGGCTATGCACTTACAATAAAATAGTGGGAGCTATAATGCAATTTATTAAAGACCTAATAATTATGCATTTTCATGTACATTCTAACAAGCTCTTTTTACATCTAGGTTGCTAGAATCAGCATCATATCTACAAGTGTGAATTTGCGATCTTTAATGGAAACAAACAAGTTGACTGGACCTAATTTCCTAGATTGGCTTAGGAATCTGAGAATAGTTCTCAAATTCGAAAAAGTAAGCTATTTCTTGGATGAGCCACTTCTCGATTCCCCTATTACTGATGCTTCTGAAGAGGTTCAGAAGGCTTACAAGAAGCATCTTGATGATAGTTAGATGGCAAGCTGTATTATGCTTACTACTATGTCATCAGAGTTGCAAAAGCAGCATGAGGCTATGGATGCTAACACCATGGTCTATCATCTTAGGGAGCTTTTTAACGACCAAGCATGATTCGAAAGGTTAGAGATCTCTAAATCGCTCTTCCGCTCCAAGATGATTGAGGGGACATCTCCAGTGCAATATGCTCTAACGATGAATATCTATATTAGCCTCCTTGGGATTTGTGATTGACTATGAATTAAGTATAGACTTAATTGTCAGTGGTTTAGCTGATAGTTATGCATATTTTGTTCTTTAACTGTAGGATGAACCATATTTCCACCACTATTCCTGAGCTGATCAACATGCTTAAGATTGTTGAGCTATCTGTCAAGAAGGACAGTAAGGCTGTGATGCTGATTGACTCTTGTAGTTCTAATAAGAAGAACAACAAGAAGAAGAAGTCCAGGAAGCCTAAGGGAGGCTTGGCTAAGAAGAAGGCTAAAGATTGCCCTAAAAGGGACTTGCTTCCATTGTGGCAAGGATGGCCATTGGAAGAGGAATTACAAGGCCTACTTGGAGTCCTTAAAGAAGAAGGCATCTGATGCCCCATCTACTTTAGGTATTTATGTCATTGAGGTTAATACTGTTTCTAATAATAATATATGGGTATTAGATAACGGTTGTGGCTTACACATATGCACTAATATGCAGGGCCTAAGGAATAGTAGGCAACTCAATAAGGGGGAGTCAGACCTGCGCGTTGGAAATTGAACAAGGGTTGTTGCATTAGGTGTAGGAACTTATAGATTAACCCTCCCTAGTGGGATTATTTTAAATTTGGACAATTGCTTTTATGTACCTGCTTTAACTAAAAACATTATTTTTGCTTCTAGTTTAAATAAAGATGGTTTCCATTTGACTTTTAGTAACAATTGTTGTTCTATCATGTTGAATGGTATTTTTTATGCTAGTGGTACATTATGCAATGGTATATACATATTAGATATGTCAAATCCAATTTTAACTATCAATGACAATAAGAGGCATAAACAAGATTTGTTGAAATCATCTTATTTATGGCATTGTCGCCTTGGCTATATAAGTGAGAGGCGCATGACTAAGCTATATAAGAGTGGTAGTTTGGGGTCATTTGATTAGGAATCATATGACACATGTGAATCTTGTTTATTAGGCAAGATGGAAAAATTGCTCTTTAAAGGAAAGGGTGAACGTGCTAATGGGCTATTAGATTTAATACATTCAGATGTATGTGATCCAATGTCCACACATGCCAGAGGTGGTTTCATCTACTTCATTGATGACTACTCACGATTTGGGTATATGTATATTATGAGATACACATCTAAAGCTTTTGAAAAGTTCAAAGAATTCAGAAATGAAGTAGAGAAATAACTTAGGAAAAGTATTAAAACAATTTGATTTGATTGGGGTGGAGAACACTTAAGCCAAGAGTTTCTTGACTATCTTAGGGATAATGGGATATTATCCCAGTGAACTCCACCCTACATGCCACAACACAATGGAGTGGCTAAAAGGAGAAACCGAACCTTATTGGACATGGTAAGATCAATGATGAGCTTTGCAGAACTACCTAAATCATTTTGGGGTCATGCACTAGAGACTGCTGTTTATATTTTGAATGGAGTACCTTCGAAGTCAGTTGTTGTTACTTCATATAAGGTATGGAGTAATAAAATGCCCACACTTTCTTACATGAGAGTTTGGAGTTGTCCTGCTTATGTGAAGTAGACAATATCAGATAAGCTGGAAGCTAAATCTGACCGATATCTGTTTGTGGGATATCCTAAAGCATCATATGGATATCAATTCTACCACCCCTCGGAACAAAAAATGTTTGTTTCAAGACATGCTATTTTTTTAGAGAAAAAGTTTCTTCTAAAAGGAGATAGTGGGAGTAAAATTGAAC
>CATIWF010112409.1:0-18919 GCA_949630135.1 Balakata baccata
TAGAGTGGCCCAAAATGAACTAAAAAGCACAAAAAATTAAATATGAACCAAATCAACTTGACTTACAATATTATTTGATTATAAATTAAGAAATTATAATAAAATAAAATGCTAACAAATGTGCACTTCAACCAAATAAAGGAAAAGAGGGACATATCTGAAATATTATCATGGCTTATTTTGAGTTATAAATTGGAATTAGTCTCCGAATTTCAGGTAAAAATAATTTAAATGAAACGTTAAAATGAATTTCCATGCAATATATTAACAAATAAATATTTTAATTAACATTATTACTAATATTTTTGGACATTAAAATTTTATTTTAAAGAAATTTTAATCAATTTATGTATTCATAATATTTACTTTCATTCACATTTTATGATGCCTTCCAACCAAATAAGAGAATGTTGTTAAAGTGAAAATTATCTTTTAATCCTTATTATTCTATATTTTATTTAGCTTCAGAACTCTTATTGTATTTTATTTGATATCCAAATATTTAGTTTAGTACACCTAGAATCTAAATTTGACAAAATAAAATAAAATTCTTATATTATATATATATATATATATATATATATATATGCTTAAATAATAATAGTTTATTATATGAAAAAATTTAATAGTCTTAATTATATGAAGAAAAAAAAAAAAGCTAAATGAGACTAAACTATCCCTATACAGATATATTCAAAATTGTAAAAAGATATATAATTTTACAAAATTAATTAATTCAGATAAAGTTATACAAAGATAAAAATGGAAGAGAAAAAATTAATGTTCATCAGATACATAAAAGTGACAATCAATTGGAATTTTGTTTTATTTGAAAAGAGACAATCGGTTTGGAATAGAGGGAATAATAGTTTATTTTTTAAAACATTAATTTTATAATCTATATTTAGCAACTAAGTAGGGACTCACAATGTAGTTAAAAGAGTTGAGAAGATTGATACACGAATTTTATAGAGATTCGAATATTAACTAACTATATTTCTCTCTCCAACCTTGATTGAGTATTCACTAATTTAATCACTTAGATTACAATTTGGAGTTTTAGCAAGCTCACTCATAACTAGGTGTTTTACTAAGACTAACACTCAATCCGAATTTTCCTTGTATTTTTATGGCTCACACAACAACCAATTCCTTATAATTTGGCTCACACCACTCCATTACAAGATAACACAAGCGTTTCAAGATGAACACTTGAACCCTTACACAAAACAATTAATGAAGAGATTAAAAAAATAAATTGCAAGAGTTTTGACACTTTTTAAGTTGTTGGATCTAATTAAATGGCTTTTTGGTAAGGTATTTATACTGATTATCTACCAATTAACCGTTACAAAGTAGTGTCATAACTCTTTCTAACATTTTATTACAAGTGCATTAAATGATGTCTATAGAGAGAGTGGTCCCGGTCATGAACATGGTTTTTCTGGTCGAGAAATGGCCAATTTTTAATACGTGGCAGCTTCTGGTTGACTGATCCATCCAACAGCTAGTTTTTATTTAATGTTTCCGGTCGGGACTTGCCCGATGATGCCATTGTCGAGAACTTGGGTCTGCTTGCTTCAAGAGCTTCCCGATCGGAACCTAAATCAGTTTGACTTTGGTCGTTTTGATGTTATGATGACTTGGCATATTTTGGTGGTATCTTCTCTTCAACAGTCACGTCCTTTTGAATTTCTAATCGGACTCCAACATGTCTCGGTCGGGAAATCACCTATCCCGGTCTGCTTTTGCTACTGGAACTTTTAGAACATCAGAAAGCAGTATTTTCTGGTCTGGACATATATTTTCTTGGTCTATACTCGAGTTCCGATCAAGAAATACTTGTCCCGATCTGGAAATGGCATGTCCTGGTCGGAACATTACCTATCTCGGTCTGCTTTTGCTATAGCAACTTTGAAACATCATAGAACAGTATTTTCCCGGTCAGGATAATGGCTTTTCTTGGTCTGCACTTGTGTCCCAGTCAGGAGATACTGCTCCCGGTCGGGAGTTACGCGTCTCTAGAAAATATTTGACTAGTTCAATGAGGAATTCATAATCAAATATGCTGAAACTTTGCACACTATCACAACAACACTTAATGAAGATGTTAGTAATATTTAATTTGATTGTCAAGATCAAAATAGAGAGCAATCATCCTAAAACTAACAATCTTCCCCTTTTTGATTTTGACAATCAATATAGGCAAAAATAACAAATTGATAGTTTCTATAAACAAATTGACATATTGAATCATAAGTATTCAAAGTTTCACATTATTTAAAAGTATATAACATATTGAATGTCTAAAGTCAAAAAATCAACATAAATGATAAAGTTAAATTTTTGCATAGTTATTATCTCTTCTCTCCCTATGTCAATATCAAAAAGTATGAAATACTAAGTTAATATAGAGAAGAAGAAACCATTTTATTAATAAAGTAAATGTATTACAAAGAAAACATGTGAAAACTAAAAGTTACAAGAGGAAAAAATGCTAAGTTATGCATCTCCTTCTTCATCACTTGCCTCATCTTCCTCTGCACCACCTTCCTCTTCCTCATGAGTGCCTTGCTCCCCCTCAAATGGTGGGGCTTATTCAAAGCTATGAGTACATACATTTAGATTGAGTTGCCTTTGCATGCTTTGAATATCTAAATGAAGGTATTGTATCATATCCCTTAATGTGTTGAAGGATTGCATTTGAAAGCCATAAAGACTTTGCAAGGTTAGTTATTGTTGTGGTTGAGGTAGTGGTGGAGGTGGCATGTCTGGGGTACTTGAGCCTTTTCTTCCTATGAAGAGCCTTGCCCTCTTCCTTGTGGCCTCTTGAGTGGCCTTTTGGGCATTATGTTCCCCAAAAACATAGAAAAATGAATCAACATCCTTGAAGGGTCTTCCAATTGCCTTGCAATTGAGGAGATATTGGATGTCCAAAAAACTCTCATATTGAGCGCGAGATGAAGAAAAAAAATGCACAATTCTCATCCTTCATGAGATGAAAATACTTCGCAAGATAAGTGATTTGAGCAATGAGAGAAATTGTGCCCTTGGTGGTGGAGGCCATGGACTGAAATTTGTCAAGAAGAAGATGGGCCATTACTGTAGGCATATCATGAATCATGGCATAGAGGTAGAGAAGGTCTTTATGGGTTATTTTCTCATTGCTTTCACTTCTTGCATTGATTGTGAAAATGATGATTCTGTGAAGGATGAAGTGAGAAAACGTCTTGATGTGCTTGACATTAGATCGCTTATCAAGACGAGTTTTAAGAGATATGCTTTTCCACACATCAAAAGGAGAGAGATGCATGGCTTAAGTGTTGATGAGACCCTCCTTTTTGAAGCCAAAGACATCTGCAAGTTGACGCTTTGTCATCTCTTGTGGTTGGCCAAAGAGACAAAATTGGAGGCCGTAGTAGCCGAGAGGATGTTTTGGATCTTTGATCACTGGAAGAGTGGAGAGGAATTCAATGGTGAGTTCATTATGGCCATCTTCAAAGGGCATGACGAAAGTGGTCCACCCCATTTCTTTAAGGATGCCAGTGATTTCATCTTTGACACCCAATTTGACAAGATCATCAACATTAAGAGTATGGTTGGAGATGAATTTTTGGTGGTAATGATGGCATATTGTTTCTTTTCCTTCCTTGAGAAGGCATTGAAGATATCTTGAAAGGAGGAGAATTGGGAGGAGGTAGCCACTCCTTTGCCTTTGTAAGCTCTTGATTTCGAGGTGCTAACTTTTGGTGCCATTTGAGAGGGTGAGTATAGAAGGAGTTTAAAGATTTTGTTGTTGAAAAATTGAAAGAGAGAGAGAGTTTTGATGCAAAAGTGAGGAAAAGAATGAGAATAGTAAGGTATTTATAGAGTTTGAAGATGTATGTTACCGTTTGAAGTATTTAAATGGGAGTTATGGCAAATGGATTTTATTGGTGGCAATTACAAAAGGCTACCATCGAGTCAATCCAGAACGAGACATGGGGGCTCCCGACCGAGAACCCTCCAATGATAAAAAAAAAAATTAAACTTTGGACTCAGTCCCGAAGAGGAATAGGAGACTTCCCGATCGTGCACGTTTGAAGAGGTACAACGGTCAAATAATATTCAAATGTCTCAACCAGGAAGTGTGGATTCTCGAGCGGGATATGAGGAGTTGTAACGGTTAAATTGATGACCAAGATGTCGCGAGTGGGAGGGATAATGTCCCGAGTAGGACATTATTCCCGAGCGGAAAATTTGTTTCCCGAACGGGAGTTATAGGTACTCTAAGAATTTTTAGGAGAGAAGGAAATGAAACTATTCATAGAGTCTAGTATTCATATCAAACAAGTAAGTAGTATACATAGACAAACAATATTCCATGTAAAAACAAGGTTTAAAGTTTTTTCAAATCAATGTGCTCCCATCAAGCATATCAAGCTCTCTTTTTATAAAACAAAACCTTTCATCATTTAGGGGCTTGGTAAAAATATATGCCAGTTGGTTTTCGGTATCAATAAAATCTAACACTACATCACCATTTTGAATATGATCTATTAAAAAATGATGTCTTATGTCAATGTGTTTACTTCTTGAATGCTAGATGGGATTTTTTGAGAGATTTATTGCACTAGTATTATCACATTTAATTGAAATATGGTCAATTTCATGACCATAATCCTTGAGTTGTTGCTTCATCCAAAGGACTTGAGTGCAACAACAACCAGCTGCCATATATTCAGCTTCAACGATGGATAAGGCATCCAAAACTTGTTTCTAGTTATGCAAGAAACTAAACATTCACTAATAAAGTAACAAGTTCTGGATGTGCTTTTTCTATCCAACAGACTGCCTTCATAGTCGGCATCTGAGAAACCAATGATATGAAATGAAGAATTTCTATGATACGATAGTCCTAAATGCATAGTGCCATGAAGATATTTCAAAATCCTTTTAACAGCATTCAAATGTGATTCTTTAGGACATGATCGGAATCTTGCATAAGCATACACTATATATAATATCAGTTCTAAAGGCAGTTAAATAAAGAAGTGAACTGATCATACCTCTATAAAGCTTTTCATCAATAGCATTACCCTTTTCATCTTTGTCTAATTTCATTGATGTACCCATTGGAGTCTTGGCATTGTTACATTCATCCATCCCAAATTTCTTGATCAATTCCTTGGTGTACTTGGATTGATTGATAAAGATGTCATCTTTGCCTTGCTTAATTTGAACTTCAAGGAAAAATTTAAGCTCCCCTAGCATGCTCATCTCAAATTCCTTAGTCATATACTTAGCAAATTCTTAGTAAAGATCCTCGTTAGTAGACCAAAAGATAATGTCATCAACATAAATTTGACAATGAGAGTGTCATGCTCATATTTTTTAATAAAAAGAGTTGTGTTAACATGCCATTTTGAGAATCCATTATTTAAGAGAAAAGCACTTTGTCTTTCATACCATGCTCTAGGAGCTTGCTTTAATCCATATAAAACCTTAGTGAGTTTATAGACATGATTTGGAAAAGCACAATCTTCAAAACCAGGTGATTGTTCAACATATACTTCCTCTGATATAAAACCATTTAAAAAAAAAGCACTTTTTACATTCATTTGAAAAAGCTTGAAATTCATATGGCATACATATACTAATAAAATACGTATAACTTCTAATCTTGCTACTGGGGCAAAGGTTGCATTATAATCAATGTCTTTCTCTTGGTTATATCCTTTGGTAACCAATCTAGCTTTATTTCTTATAATATTACCATCCTTATCTAATTTGTTCCTATAAACCCACTTACTACCAATGATTAGTTAGTTACTAGGTCTTGGAACCAAGGTCCAAACTTTATTCCTATCAAATTGATTGAGTTCATCTTACATTGTAATCACCCAACTCTCATCATCCAAAGCTTCACTAATTGAATTTGGCTCAATTTAAGATACACAAGCAAGATTAGAATCAAGAAATTTTGAATGAGTACTTACACCTTTTGAAGGATCACCCATGATTTGCTCCTTTGGGTGGTTTCTTGCATATCTCCATTCCCTTGGTAGCTCATTGGTCTCTTATTCTTGAGCTTGAGATTGCTCCTCTACTTGTAGTTGTTCCTCATCAAGGCCATTCTTCTTTGTGGATATCTCTTGTTCTACTTGATCGAGATTGAGATTCTCCATGGAACCTACAACATCCTTCAAAGAAATACCTTTCCCAATATCAAGTCTATAGGATTCATCAAAATTAACATACATAGACTCTTCTATAACCAATGTTCTTTTATTAAAGACTCTATAGGCTTTGCTAGAGGTGGAATAGCCAAGAAATATACCTTTATCTGATTTTGAGGAAAATTTTCCAAGATTGTCCTTGGTATTTAATATGAAGCATTTGCAACCAAATACTCTAAAGTATGAAATCTTGGGTTTTCTTCCATTCCAATTTTGAAAACATATTTTATAATATAACATGCGGTATTAGTGGCTTCTGCCTAAAAATAGGTTGGAAGTCCATACTCATTAAGCATTATTCTAGTTATTTCTGCTAATGTTCTGTTTTTCCTTTCAACTACTCCATTTTATTGAGGGTTTCTTGGTGTAAAAAAATCATGAGAAATATCATTTTCTAAAGAATAATTTTCAAAAATTTCATTTTTAAATTCTTTGCCATGCTCACTTCTAATCTTAGAGGTACAATACTCCTTCTCATTTTAGACCCTTTTGGCAAAATATTTGAAGTTTTCAAAAATATCACTTTTATGAGCTAAGAAAATTACCCAAGTAAACCTAAAGTAATCATCGACAATAACAAATGCATAGTATTTTCCACCCAAGCTAGCAACTCTACTAAGTCCAATCAAGTCTAGATGCAATAATTGAAAAGGTCATATGTACTTATACAATTTTTGATCTTGAATGATGATTTGTGTTGCTTGCCTCTTTGATATGGCTCACAAGTTTTATCCTTCAAATATTTGACCTTTGGTAGCCCATCTACTAGTTCATCTTTGCTAAGGCTTTGAATTAAGTCCATACTTGCATGCTTAAGTCTTCTATACCATAGCCAAGATTCTTCACTAATAGACACAAGATAACTAGAGGAAATATTAGATAAATTGTGTAAATCAATTATGTAGGTATTGCCATCTCTTTCTCATTTGAATATTTCTTGACCACATAGAGAGATCACTAGACATTCATTGGAGCTAAAGGTGACTTTGTTTCCCTTATCATATAATTGACTTACACTTAAGAGGTTGTACTTTAGACCATCAACAAACATTACATCATCAATGATTAAAATATCATTTAATCCTATGGAACCAATGTCAATTACCTTACCGTTAGCATTGTTTCCAAAGGTAACCTTATCTCCATTAATATGTTTGAGATTAGTGAAGAGGCTTTTGTTTCCGGTCATGTGCCTTGAGCATCCACTATCCAAGAGCTATACATTTTCATTCCTTAAGGATTTAAGGCATACCTATGGAATATAGATTTAAGTTTGGCTCTTAGGTACCCAAACAATCTTGGGTCCTTGGAGGTTAGCTTTTGAGGGATCCCAATGGGATTTTCTTATTAAACAATGAATGTTAATATGCCCAAACTTCATGCAATAGTGGCATCACTTATTTTTAAAAGACTTGCCACTTGATTTAGGGTTTTAGCCTCATAACTTTCTTGTTAGAAATATAAGAAGAGGTGCAACAACAAACACAATCATGTATAGTGGGTATTTTTCTAGGTGCATGCCTCTTATACAAAAAGGCATGGTTAGCCTTTTGAGCCTAGTGAGCCTTTGCTACTTTTCTTTTGAATAAAGGCTTTAGTGTGTGATTTGCTCTTAGCCTTAGAGGTACTTACCTCAATTGAGGAGATTTGTGGTGTGGAAGCTTTTACAAAAATAATTTTAGATATGGATGAAGATGATGCTCCATTAAAGCCCAAGTCATATCTCACTAAGGGAGGTATTTGTCATATAATAAGAGTATCCAAATTTTCCTTCCTTTTGTGAAATTTAGAGATAGAAAGTCTTAATTCTTCAACTTCATTTTTTAAAGTATTATTCTCTTTAATTAAGGAATTGGTTGAGAGTCTTGATGAAAGTTCATCTAATGACTTCTTAAGAGAGACATTAGAGGATTTTAGCTCTTCCAAAACCTTTTGAAGGTTGGATAAATCATCCTTAAGCTTGGAGCTATTTTTTTTTATATAAAAATCAACTTTCTTTTTATACTTTTCTAATTCTAAACTCATGACCTCAATAAGATCATCATCATCAACATCATTATTATCATCATCACAATCATTTAAGGTGAAAAAGGAAGAATTGGAGGTTACCTCATTAGAGTTGTCCTCTAAAGCTATGAAGCACAAGTTGGCTATATCTTCTTAGCTCTCCTCATCATCACTTGATATAGGATCATCCCATATAGCTTTATGGCCCTTGTCTCTTCCATCCTTGTGAGACTTGCCCTTATACTTCTTGAGCCTTGGACATTCAGATTTGATATGGCATTTCTTCCCACATTCATAGCACTTCATCTCTTTCTTATTTTTGTTGAAATTGGATGAGGTGCCTTTGAATTTTGAGGCCCTTTGCTTGTAGTTTTTGATAGTCTCATACTTGTTGACTATCATTCTTTTTACTCTTTTAAATAGTATAGTTATCTCCTTATCCTCATCTTCACTTACCCCATCATCACTAATAAGGTCCAAGTCTTGAACCTTTAAGGAGGAGGTGTTTGCCTTGAGAGCAATAGGCTTTTTCTTCTCTCTTTCTCCTTTTAGCTCCTTTTCTCTCATAAGAGCCATCTTATGTGTTAAAAGCTTGCCATTGAGCACATCGGTAGAAATGGTGCTCAAATCCTTATTGGCTTCCTTTATACCCACCACCCTTGATCCATAGTCCTTTATTGGAAGACTTCTCAAGATTTTGTTGTTTACATCTTCAAGACTTGTAAGTCTTCCATATTTCATGTTGTTGATAATGGAGAGTAGGTGGTTTGTCATATCGGTGATGGTCTCATTTGGCTTCATCTTGAGGAGTTCATACTCGTTCATTAGGAGTTGAATCTTTCTTGAACGAACTTGCTTTATTCCTTTATAGTAGTTCTCCAAAGTCCTCCACATATTGTAGGCGGTTGGACAATTTTGAACTCTCCCACACTCTTCAAGAGAAAGAGAGCTTGCTAGGATAGTCATAGCCTTTTTGTTCTTGTCATTTGCTCTTTTGTATAGTTCAATCCACTCATCTCTTGGAAGAGATTCATCCTCTCCTTCAGTGTTCCTCCTTATTGATAGTGTCCATTCTTTGTGAACATTATCCCATACATCTATTCCTTCACTATCCAAGTATGCCTCCATTCTAAACTTCCAATGGGCATAGTTTGACCCATCAGAATAAGGTTTAAGGCTTTGAAATCCTTCTTGGGCCATTGTAGATCTTTGTTAGAGCTGATGAAGCTAACTTATAGACCTTACTCTGATACCAATTGTTGCCCAAACAATCACTAAGAAGGTGGGGGGATGAATTGGTGAGAAGATTAAAAAATTATTACACTTACAAGGTAGTTAAAAGAGTTGAGAAGATTGAGACACGAATTTTATAGAGGTTCGGGTATTAACTAACCCTACTCCTCTGCCCAACCTTGATTGAGTATTCACTAATCTAATCACTTATATTACAATTTGGAGTTTCAGCTAGCTCACTCCCAACTAGGTGTTTTACTAAGGTTAACATTTAACCCGAATTTTCCTTGTATTTTTATGGCTTACACATCAACCAATTCCTTATAATTTAGCTCACACTATCTAATTACAAGATAACCCAAATGTTTCAAGATTAACACTTAAACCCTTACACAAAACAATTAATGAAGAGATTGAGAAAGTAAATTGCAAGAGCTTTGGCACTTCTTAAGTTGTTGGATCTAATTAAATGGCCTTTTGGTTAGGTATTTATACTGATTATCTACCAATTAGCCATTACAAAGTGGTGTCATAACTCTTTCTAACATTCTCTTACAAGTGCATCAAATGCTGTCTGTAGAGAGAGGTCCCAGTCGAGAATATGGCTTTCTCGATCGGGAAATCACCAATTTTTGATACGTGGCAGCTTTTGATTGATTGATCCATCCAACGACTAGTTTTTATTTAATGTTCCCGATTGAAAGTCCTAGAGTCCCGGTTGGGACTTGCCCGATGATGCCATTACCGAGAACTTGGATCTGCTTGCTTCGAGAGCTTCCCATTCGGGACCACATTTCCCGGTCGGGACCTAAGTCGATTTGATTTTGGTCATTTTGACTTTATAATGACTTTGCACATTTTGGTGGTATCTCCTCTTCAACGATCATGTCCTTTTGAATTTCTCAATCAGATTCTAATATGTCCTAGTCAGAACATCACCTGCCCTGGTTTACTTTTGCTACTAGAACTTTTGGAACATCAGAATGCAGTGTTTTTCAGTCTAGACATACATTTCCTTGGTCTGTACTCGAGTTCCGATCGAAAAATACTTGTTCGGTCTAGAAATGACATGTCTCGATCGAAACATCACCTGTCCCAGTCTGTTTTTGCTACTAGAACTTTGAAACACCAAAGAGTAGTATTCTCCCGATCAAGACAATGGCTTTTCCCTATCTGTACTTGTGTCCTGGTCGGGAGATACTAGTCTCGATCAGGAGTTACGCATCTCCATGAAATGTTTGACTAGTTCAATGAGGAATTCATAACCAAATATGTTGAAACTTTGAACACTATCAAAACAACACTTATGAAGATGTTAGTAACATTTAATTTGATTGTTAAGATCAAAATAGTGAGCAATTACCCTAAGGCTAATATAAGTTGAAGCTTATAGCTAAAAATAACCACAATTTACCTATAATTTGGGTCCTTACACATACTGATTTGGCATATATTTGTAGGCAGTATATTCAAGAAGACATGTTATATTTATCTATTCTTTAACAAATAAGAAGCATGGTTTTACTTTTGTTTATAGAAGCATATGGGCTAATAGGCTTAGAATTCTATAGATTGAGCTATCTAGTTTGGTTGGAGTTATTCTAGGATCATGGTTGGCCTTGGGTGACTTTGACGCAACCCTAGGAGTGCATGAAAATATAGGTTAGCCACCTGCTAACCAACTATGTTAAGAATTCAAGTAATTCATTGAGCATTGTGAATTCATTGCAATCCCATCAAAGGGATCTTTATATACATAGAGTAATGGTAGAAAGGGAAATGATAGAGTTGTCAGTGTTTTAGGTAGAGCTTTCTAAGTTGTACTAAGGAATGATTGAGCCCTATTCCAAGATTCAGATTTCAGGCCATATGGCTTACTGATACGATGCTACATTCAATGGTGGCTACCATTTGGTCAAACACATATCTGGGCTTCTCTCCTATGCAATCATTGTCAATTAAACTAAAGCAACTATGATCAGTCCTTTGTAGATAGAATAAAAATAGTTTTAGCAGTCCATGATAATGTTAAACTAGCTAAACTTAGAATACGAGACATCCAAAACCAGATTATTTTAGAAGGTTTGAGTGACACATTATATGATAAAGAGCTAGAGGCAATGGCAAAGCTTAATGATCACCTGTTACATTAGGAAATTTTTTATAGGGAGAGAAGTCAAGTGAAGTGGTTATTGGCTAGAGATCACAACACATCTTTTTGCATCGCTTACATTCTCACTAGAAACCTCTTTAAGGCATTTTGAGTATGAGAATTAATGGGAATATTTGTGATGATAAATTGTAGACTGAATCTCATATCATTGACTTTTATGAGAAATTGTTTATAGATAATGATTTGGTGCATTCAAATCTTCCTTTTATATCATAAATTGTTCCACAACTAGTCACGAATAAGGATAATGAGAATCTTATTTTGATTCCTTTATATGATGAGATTAAAAATGTAGTCTTTCTTATGGATCCCAACACTGCTCTATGACCAGATGGATACACTATAATGTTTTTTGGGCTTTTTAAGATATGATTAGGGCGGATATGCAATGCATTCATGTTTTTTTTTACTGAATGGAAGATTACTACATACTTTAACTCCAATGTGATGGTGATAATTCCTAAAGTTACTGATGTGATTGTTGTGGAGCAATATGGGCTAATCAATATGAGTAATTTCACTTTTAAGATTATCACTAAAATTTTGACAAATAGGCTCTATGTCATTGCTATTAAGATTATTTTAGGTAACATATTTGGCTTTATCAAGAACAAAAACATATCTCACTGCATTGCTATGGCTTATGAGGTAGTTAATATTCTTAATAAAAAATGTTTTGGAAGGAATATAGCTCTTAATATTGATGTTAGTTTGATATTTTTACACTTTTACTCTTGTTTACTTCTTGGAATTGTTGTGATTATTGTGCTTAATTGATACATTTAGTTGTGTTTTATGCCTTAATGCTAATTTTGAAATTGAAACTTATTTGTGTTTAGTTTTGTAGCATTTGGGATTTGATGAGGAAGTTGAAGTTGGAATGCTTATATCGGAAGGTGGATGCAAGATAAAGCATGGTCAGGTCATGTTTAGAGTTAGCTATCTCATTCTGAGGTGTATTTTAGACAAGTAGAAATAAGGCGTGATCGGTTTTTAATTAGAGTTGCTGTCTATTTAGGATTCCTTCCTATTTTGTATTATGCGATTTTAGAGTTAGCTTTAGGCTATTTAAACCTCTTTTTCAGTGGCTGGAAACAATCTTTTGAATGCCATTTTTGCTTTCAGATTCAATTTTTATTATTTTGGAGTTGTAATTTCAATTCTATGGAGCACTAAACTTCTTTCTAGTTGAAGGTTAATCAAGTTCTTAGAGTTTTCACTTGTGAGATCTAAACTTAACTCTTTTATCTTTTTTATTTCAAGTATTCATTTCTTTTCTATGTTTGTTGATATAATTACTTGATGAATTGAATAAGAGGCCTATTATTTGATTTATTATTTCAATTTATTATTAGTCAATAATTGTCAAATCTGTAATTGTTTTATTAATCTGATATAAATAACAAACAATATAATTGATTGTGGACATATTATGGAAATATATGATTAAACTTAAATAAACTAAGCGTGCGTGTTTATTGGTTTGCATTGGCTATCTTCCTAGTTCATAATATTGTTATTAAATTAAATCTTAAAAGCATTTTTAGGACTACTTAATAACAAGAGAATAATTAAAGAGCATATTTTGATTATCGATTAACTAAGGGAAAGATTGATTGCTTGAGCGTGTTAGTGATTAGAACCGATGTATTTGAAATATGATTGATTTTATTTGTATCGATGATCAATTGAAAAATCTCTAAGCTAATAATATCTCGGACTAGAACTTTCTCATATTGATTAAATCTCAATTTTTTTTCTTGGAATTTATTTATTTTTGAAAATTAATTTTAGATCAGCTCTAAAACCTCCCCTTTTTCAATTACTTGCATTAAGAAATAAGTCCATCAATCCTTTGAGATTTGACCCTACTCATTGCTGTTGCAATTTAATATTTGAAGAATAAGTAATTTATTTTTGTTAGATTTCAACACCCAACAATTGATATATATAAAGCTTTTGATGCATTAGATTGGAACTTTGTTCTTAATATTTTAGAGGCTTTTGGGTTTTCATTGTGCGTTCGTGACTAGATTCTGAAGATTTTTTCTTCATCTCGATTTTCAATTTTGGTTAATGAAGCTTCAAAGGGGTATTTTTCATGCTCTAGAGGAGTAAGGCAAGGGGATCCATTATCACTCATTCTTTTTTATTGGCAGATGATTTCTTAAGTAGATGGACTTCGCATTTAACAACTAAAAAGTTGTTGAATGCAATGGTTTACTCAAAAAGGGTATCATTCCCTACTTCTTCTTTGCCGATGATGTCTTGATCTTTGCCAAAGCGTCTATGAAAAATATTAAGCAAATAGCAAAGATTTTTTAGGTTTGTGGAACACTGTCTAGCCAGTATGTGAATTAGGTGAAATCTAACATTTTCTCCGGTAGTAAAATAGTGACTAAGCATTTTCAACATATGCAGGAAGCTGTAGGAGTGCGATCAGGGATACTACCTTTTACTTACCTTAGAGTCCTGGTATTTGGAGGTGCATCAAAGTAGAGGTGGCTTAGACCTATAGTAGATAAGATTTTAAGAAAATTATCTAGTTGGAAAGCAAGCACTCTATCGATGGTCGAGAGACTAACTCTCATCAATTCAGTTCTATTCATCTACTTGATACATTATTTTATGATTTATAAATGGCCAAGTTCTTTGCTCAAGTACATAGAGTGATACATTAAGAATTTTTTATGGACAGATAATATTGATGTTAGAAAGCTAGTGACTGTGCCATGGAAGATATGTTATTCACCAAAGGAATTAGGTAGCTTTCGCATGAAGAAATTAGAAGATTTAAAACTTGCTTTATTGGCAAACTCTTTTGGTCACTTCTTATGCAAAAGTGCTGCTCCCTAGCCCTCTTAAAGGCAAGATTATTCAGAGCATCAGGTGCCCGAAATTGTTGCCTTTTCCTCCTCAATTTGGTTTTTAATTAAAAGCTGATATCTTGAGTTTAAGGCTTCCATCCAATGGTATATTGGGCAAAATTATTTGCTTGATTTTTGTACTGATGAATGGATCCAACCTCTAACTAGAAGTCGATTGAATTTATTTTCTCGAGAGCAAGCTATTGTAACAACTAATGTGTCATCTTAGCTGCAAAATAGATGTCAGACTCTACCAGAAATGATCCAACATGATATTCAGGAAGAAATAAATAAGGTTCCTTTGCTTTATAAGAAGGATGATCGTTGTGTATGCACCATTGTTGAAGATAGATGTTTCTTTGTCAAACAAATGTTGAAACATAAAAATGGAACTCAAAATCAAAATTTAAATAGTCTAAGCAAGTTCTATTGGAAGGAATTCTTACATCCTAGTACATTAGTTCTATTATAGAGAGCTAGGCTTGGGTACTACCCATGCATGATAACCTAGCTAAAAAAGGATTCAATATAGTGTCTCAATGCTCCCTATGTCAGCACAACATAAAATTGGTATCTTTGTTCGTTGTTTCTTTGCAATAGAAATATTGAGTGCAGTATCGAAATTCTTCCAAAGGTGAGTTAAAGTTTCCAGTAACCTTGTTGATCTTCTCCTCGATGCATCAAAAGCTAAGTTTAATTCACAAATTTAGACATTTTAGAGTGCGGCAATAGTCAACTCAATTTGGATCCTATGGCAAACTTAAAATCCTTATATCTTTGAGGAAGAGACCGTGAACATCTTTATGACCATGAGGAAATTATGGCAACTCGTTAAGAAATATGATTTTTTCAAGCAAGGAACAAGGCATAATATGCTTCAAGAACTGCAGATATTGCTCCTTCTTCAAGTTCAAGGAAGGCTTCCTAAGGCACTTGAAATATGGAATGTCATTCGGCATCCATCGCCTTTAAAATGGATCAAACTAAACACATATGATTCGACATTTGGGATACTAAGGAGATTAGGTGTATGAGGTATTTTTTGCAACCACAAAGGGTTTGTCCTTAGAGAATTTTCTTTGCATTTAGGCTGCAGATTTGCTTATGGAGCTGAACTTCAGGTAGTAATTTATGCAATTAACACTGTAGAGGAGGAAGGATGGCATGAATTGTGGATTGAACACGATTCAACCTACATTATTACTCTTATCAAAACATAGCAAAACAAAGTGTCATAGAAATGAAGAGTAGAGTGGTCAAATTATTTGCAATTGTTGCCCAAACAATCACCAAGAAGGGGGGATGAATTGGTGGGAAATTAAAAAATTTGCACTTACAAGATAGTAGAAGAAAAGGAGAAAATTGAGACACGAATTTTATAGAGGTTGGGGTGTTAACTAACCCTACTCCTCTCCCTAACTTAGATTGACTATTCACTAATCTAATCACTTATATTACAATCTTTAGAGTTTTAACAAGCTCACTTCCAACTAGATATTTTATCAAGGCTAACACTCAACCCAAATTTTTCTTGTATTTTGTGGCTCACACAACAACCAAGTCCTTGTAATTTGGCTCACACTACCTAATTACAAGACAACTCAAGTATTTTAAGATTAACACTTGAACCCTTATACAAAAACAATTAATGAAAGGATTGAGAAAATAATTGCAATAGCTTTGATACTTGTTGAGTTGTTAGTTCTAATTAAATGGTCTTTTGGTAAGGTATTTATACTGATTTACCAATTAGTTGTTGCAAAGTGATGCCATAACTCTTTTTAACGTTCTCTTACAAGTGCATTAAATGAAATCTGCAGAGAGAAGTGTCCTGGTCAAGAACCATGATGTCCTAGTAGGAAAATACCCAATTTTAATACGTGGCAGCTTCTGGTTGGCTGAAAATCCCAACAACTAGTTTTTATTCAAGTGTTCCGGTCGGGACTCCATGTGTCCCGATGGGAACTTGTCCGATGATGCCACTGTCGGGAACTTGTCCGATGATGCCACTGTTAGGAACTTGAGTCTTCTTGGCTTTCAATGAGTCCCGGTTAGGACTACCATTCCCGGTCGGGACCGAAGTTAGTTTGACTAAGAGTGTTTTGATTTTCTGATGATATGGTACATTTTGGTGGTGTCTCCTCTTCAACGGTCACATCTTTTTAAATGTCCCGCTTGGACTACAACCATTTCCAATCGAAAAACTGAGTGTCTCAGTTGGGACATACCATGTCACGGTCTGCTTTTGCTACTGAAACTTTTAGGTCATCATCCTGTAAAGTTTTCCGGTCTAGACACTTGCTTTGCTTGGTCTGCAGTCCCGATCGGGACATTTGTATCCTAGTCTGGAAAACGCTAGTCTCAGTCGGGACATACCCTTTCCCGATTTGCTTTTGCTACTGGAACTTTGAGACACTTAGAGATAATATTTTTTCGGTCTGGACATACCACTTTCCGCTCTGTATTTGTGTCTCGGTCTGGAGTTTCTTGTCCCGGTCAGGAGTTACACGTCTTTAGAAAATTATTAAGTTGTTCAATGAGGAAACTTTAATCAAATGTGTTGAAATTTTGAACACTATCAAAACAACACTTAACAAGAATGTTAATAACAATTAATTTGATTTTTAAGATCAAAATAGACAGCAATCATCATATGGTTAACAGCGATAAATGATAAATTATTGGAAAATTTTTTATATAATTTTTTCTTTTTCTTCTTCATTTTCTTACATAAATTTCTTACAAATATCTCTCATAAAAGCTTTTAAATTCTACAATTTTAAACTTAAAATCACTCATACATTTAATACATAGCTTCACTCAGCAACCTATTTTATAGCCAAAATATGGCTTTGTTTTGGTCAACTAAATCAAACATGTCACTCCCTTAAATTAAGGATAATCATTCTTTTACATAAATATCTTAACTTCTATCAACATATTTTCAATGACAAAAATTTCAACAACTTCCATCATTCCCCCTTGACGAGATTTTTGCTTAATATGAAGCCATAAATTTTGATTTCTTCAAGTAAATTGTATTAAAATAACAATAACATTTTTTTCCATTAAAATTCATCAATCTTTGGAGGAAATGAAGCTCCAAATTGTATAAATGCACAAATCTTATTCCATTGGCTACAAATTGCTCCTGAAATTCATGGGAATTGGTGTAGCTCAAACAAACTTGAACACTTCAAATATTTTTGATTTTGCAACAAGGCCTTCATCAAATTGATCTCTTTTTTACTTATTTTTTGGTATCAACATCACTTAAATCATGAAAATGACTCCTCTTGAAAGATAGTATTTGCAGTTTAGAGACTTGCAAGTCACATGAAACATTTTTGCAATTTAGAGATATGCTTAGGTCTCTTAAAATGAAATTGCAGTTTAAAAATTTGCTTAAGTCCCTAAATCCAACTTGAAATTTTGGACTTGGTTGGGTCCTTAAAATTAATCTTCAAATTTTAGGATATGCTTAGTCCTTGAAAATGAAATTTTCATAATAGGAGTTTTACATGGATGAAGAAGACCAAGAAATAACATACATAAAGTCCCCAAAGATTGAGCAAAATATCAATGAACACTAGTTAAACAATGGAAAATATAACCCCAAAAAAGCTTCTGCGACATCAAAAACATTTTTGTTCAATAAACATTTGCATCAAAATAACTTCTTACCAAATTTTTGGCCCAAAAATCTTCAGATCACAGCTCTTAAGATCATTTTTGCTATGATACCAATTTTTTCGTAGAATTTTTTTTTTTCATTTTCTTACATAAATTTCTTACAAATATCTCTCACAAAAGCTTTTAAATTCTACAACTTTAAACTTAAAATACACTCGTACATTCAATACATAGCTTCACTCGGCAGCCCATTTTATAGCCAAAATATGGCTTTGTTTTAGTCGAGTAAATTAAATATGTCACTCCCTTAAATTAAGGATAACCATTCTTTTACATAAATATCTTAACAACTCCTATTAACATATTTTCATTGACAAAAATCTCAACAACTTCCATAAGAAATATGCATATGGTAGCCACACAGATTTATAGATAGGGCAATAGGGTTGCTGATAATTTTGCAAGGCATGGAGCATTGCGAAAATTGTTGGAGAACAGAACTTGATTTTTGCATGAATTTAGTCTATAGTGATTTTAGTTACAGAGAGCAATTTCACTTTATGTAATTAGCATCATTCAATGTTGAGAACCAATTTTATATTTTTTTATTTAATTTTAATAATACTTGAGCCTAGGTAAATGATATGCTAATATGGTGGCAATCTAGTTGAAATTACTGAATGCATTTCTAATTTTTAGCCTCAAATTTTATATAAAAATTAAAAACTTATTTGAGTATTTAGTTAGTTTAACTTTTGGTTTTTAGACCACTAAATGCTGAATTAGAT
>CATIWF010112418.1:0-25814 GCA_949630135.1 Balakata baccata
AAAAAAAAATAACAAAACTCACTTTTATATTAAAATAATTTTATTTTTTAACTATTAAATATATATACTTTTAATTTAATTTGATTTGGCAATAATAGACACTCCGAATTTATTTTTTAATCCAATTATATAAACAGTTCCTATACTAGAAATATATCTGCATGATCTAGTTATGTATGCATAGATATAACCTATATATGATTTTTTTTAGTAGATATATTTATATCTATATAAACTCATAGTTTTTTAATTTATAGTTCTGCGCAGATCTACATATTTTTTTGACCTACTATCACAGAATATCAAAAAAACTATCATATTAATTTAAGAAAATAAATATCACATATACATATTAATATATATTAACAATTTCTAATTAAAAAAATTAAATTCAGAATGCTATGTCACTGTCAAATCAAATTAAATTTCACTTGAGACCACATTTCACATAAAATTCAAAGTATATATATTTATGATTAAAAAATAAAGAATATAATTATTAAGATAAAAAAGTAAAAATTCAGAGTTTTTTATATAATTTGTCCTATAAAAAATAACAAAGATCTCTTCTCTTTTAATAAAAAATTTAAATATTAGATATATAATACTTTTAAAATTTGGAATTCAATTTACTCTTTAATAAACTTATTCAAACGCGAATTTGTAAATTAATAGATAGTTGGAAAAAAAGTTTTTTTTTTAATTTAACTTTGTTTTTGTATGTTGAAAGGACTTCTATCAAAGTAGTAAATCATTTAACTAGTCTTTCTAAAATATAATAAATGTCATATAAATTGGATAATTTCAAAGGACCTTGAAGGTGTTTGATTAAAGAATTAGCAGAAGAAAAGAAAGTACGGTGGGCTGAGCGTGGGAGAGGAGGAAGAGGCAATGTATTGGTGGACCATGGGGATTATCATTTTGGGCAGGAAGAGCTTAGCTGGTTACCACTCCGTCCATGATTTTCATTATTACCACCATCACCGTGTCCTTTCATACGAATAATGCCAACTCATTTTCCTGAATATACACTACCATTCCCTTGTCTTTCCAATATATTAATAAAATTTTAGCAATATATTAATAAAATTTTCTTTAAACCGAGAGTTCTTTCCAATAAATTTAATATGTCAAAGCTCTTTGCTTCTCTGGCATTACATTACCACTTGTTTTTTTCCCAGAAAGCAAAATAATTCATTACTGTTACTGTCCTGAAAATTATATTATTTTTTTAGCGAGTCGTATTAAAATTCACCTTTTTATAAAATAAAAATAGAACTTATTTGTTAATTATTGTTTAACTCTTATGCTTTAGTTATTACTTATCATTTTAATTAATAAAAGATAAAAATTTATAGTCTTAAATTTCTCCAAACTATATTGTTTTAGTCGCACGACTTATATTATTACTTATTGTATTGGAAAATATCGGCAATTCATCTAATAACCTTTTTTTTAAAAAGCAAACTGTCAGTACAATTCATCTATTATTAACTTGAAATCTCTTAATTATGCTATACAAGAATGAAGGAATTTTATGATTAATACAATTTTTTTTACCAAGAAAATAAAATATCTCATAAATATATTTAAAAAGTCCAGTGAACCGTGAACTATATAATAGAAGGTAATCATCTTATTTTGAATAGCAAACGCTTTTATCACTTAAACTAAATTTGAAGAATAAAGTACAATTTTTTTTTGTTAGGTCAGATAATTGCGGAAATTTTCATTTTTTTCCTATTTAATTTTGTTAATTAATAAGTATTTATTGATTTATTTTTTTTTTGGGTACAAATAAGTATTTATTTTAGTATATGTCAACACTGGGATCAGACCATGAGTCGATCGGAAGAAAGGTCAACTTGGTGGAAATGCCAAGTGAGAAGACTCTAGAAATCCCTAAGTATGATGTCGGTGAAGCATGTGACATGCGGTAGTTCAATCTCAATGGCATAAAACTCATAAATTCGCCGTAGATTTAGATCTGAAGCTGTGGAGATAAATTATTTCAACGTGTATAGCGTGTACAAAACTACGAACAATAATTGGATTAAGTCATATTCAATACTTTATATTTATCTGTATTTATTATTTTGTTTTTTTTTTCAGTTTGTTCCCCGAATATTAATTTTGATCCACATTATTATTTTATATTTTTCAAAAATATAATATTTCATCTATGCTAATTAAATTTTATTATTGTAAAATTATAGAAGTTTTTCATTTCATTATATTTTTACTGTACTAAAATCATTTACGTTAGATTTCGGTAACACATTACGTTAGATTTTTTAGTAACACATATAAAAATTGACCGAAAGTGATTTTAGTATATTGTGAAATAAAAATATAATTAAATTGACTTTTTTAAAATAAAAAAAAATGTATATATAGTTTTACTGTAATAAAAGTAAAATTCATTTAATAACCCGAACTAATATAAAAAGTCGAGTTATTTATTTATTGTTTTATTGCAATTCAGTTTTGAAGGGGCATAACCTTACCTGAACCTTCAATTCGTAATACTAAATAGAAATTATCGATCTTCATTTGTTTATTTACATACTCACCACACAAGTTGGAGTTTAATAATAATAATAATAATAATAATAATAATTGGGCATGATAATCGTATCTGCATTGAATTATGGCACTTGAAAGGATGGTTATAAGTGTGGTTCTTAATTTCATTTATCATCCATTAAATTTTATTTTTATTACAGTGAAATTGTAAAATTTTTTATCATTTTAAAATAAAATTAGTGAACTATATTATTATTTTACTAAAATCACTCTAAGCCAATTTGTCTGTTATTTAAATTAAAAAATTAGTCATAAATAATTACAGTAAATAAAAATATTATTCAATAATTTTTTTTGAAACAACAAAAAATTTTTCAATTTTACTGCAATAAATAAAATAGATAAAATTAACTCTTATTGATTTGCTTCATTTTTAAGCCTTCTCTGTAATACGGGGGATTCAATCATTTGAGCTTCTTTTTCTTGTTCTGATTTATCTTTTTTGTTTTTGTTTTTTGAAATATGTATATATATAATTATTGAATTAATTATTATCAATTATTCTCACTTTGAAGTAAAAATGGAAAAGAAATCTGTACCATTCTGCAATGCTGCTAAAAAGTTGAATTTATTTTGAAGGGAGAACAAATAAACTCAAATGGTACTGAAATTGGGTTTCATCTCAAAAAAATTAATAGCTGAATTAATTCTTATTCGAAATTGATTTATTTGTTTCGTTAATTGTATAAATAAGGGATTAGATTGGAATGGTGCAATTTAATTTAAATTTTACATTTTAGACGAATAAAGTAACGGTTGGAGGCACACATTCGGCCACGGTTATGAAATGTTCAAAGTTGTTATCTACATTTTACATGTTTTTGTCAATAATCTCCCGTGGACTGTTTTGAATTTTCTGTTTAATTTTGAATTTTTGTGAATTAATTAACCGATTTTTTTAAAATATATTTTTAGAAAAAATATATATTTAGCAGCTTTTATCCAAAAATAGTTTTTAAAATTTAAAAAAATTAAAAATATGAATTTTTTAAAAAATATATTAATGCTATATATATATTAACTAGAGGCGGAACTAGAATTTTACTTGAGAGGGTTTAGGCCCCGTTTAGTCTATTTGTTGAAACTAGCAAATGGTTGGTAGTTGATAGTAGTTTTAGTAATTATTGTTTGGTAAAAATAATTGATTGATAACTATTAAAATATAAAATTATCAATAAATATATTATTTATTTAATTCAATATATAAATTATTTTAAATAAATAAATAAAAAGTAATTATTTATTTTAATAAATTAAAAACAACTATAATAAATTATTATTATAAAAAAATTTTCAAATGAGTATATGATATAAGAGTAACTAAATAAAAAATGATTTTAGATTTTGTTATTTTTTTATATATAAGAATACTTTAGCGTAAGAATAATTTGATATTTGTATTTAAAAAAGATTCGGTTATTTAAAAAAAGTTTAAAAATAGAGCTTTTTAATCAATAGCTGTTTAAGACTTTAAATAACTACTAATTGTTATTTTTTAAATACTTACCTATCAGTTATTGGGTAAAAAGAAATTATAAATTGTCGTAAATAACTAAAATGGATATTTTCTTAATTAGAAAAGTAGACGTTGGAATAAAGAGTATAAAAGGTGTAAAATAAAAGTTAAAAAAGAATTTAAAAGTCAAGTTTATTAAATTATCCCTAAAATTTAAAAAAATTCAGGGCCCAATGCTCTAATTAGTCCCTCGGCCCTAATATGCCTCCATTCCGACTTTTATCTATGACACTCATTTTAATACTTTCATAACAAAATAGAGAATGCATTACCAAATTCATGGAATGCATGTTGGTAAAGAAATTTTTAAGTAGACCGAGTCTATTAGATTAATCTAATTATATAATAATATATATTTTATTATTTTATTTTTATTTTTATACCAGCTAATGAAAATAAAATTATTAAATACATATTATTATATAATTAAATTAATCTATAAATGACGTGATATATTCAATCTACCTAAAAATTCATCCATTTTGCTTCTTCTTTTTGCCTTTGAAATAACTATTTTTAGGCTTTAAGTTTAAAGTAAAAAAAAAAAAAAGATTCTCAATTATATAATCCAAAGGTAAACTATTAAAAATATTAGTAATTTAAATTATAATATACTTTTAAAAATTGTGAAATTAATATCGTTTGAGAATTATGAAATATTAATTAAAGTAAAAAGATGAGTAAAAAAATAAAACTATATTATTTTCATCAAATGAATAATCTTGTTGAGATAAAAATTTTCTCTAAAATGACAATCTCATTGAATATGAGTGAGTATGAATTTATTATTTTCTAATTTTTTAATATCCTATTAATTAATATAAAATATATTAAATAAATAGAATAATTTTAATTAAGTTTCTTTAATTTATATAAAAATAAAGTATTTTTGTTTTTTCGGAACTAGAAAAGTTTAAAGAGAAAAAAAAAAAGAAATACAAAAACTTAAATACTGCATTTTGCCAATAAAAAATGAAAATGGAGGAAAGTGGAGAGAGGAGTTGATGTATGAGGCCAAGGGACGAAGACAAAAACAAGTCACAGCTAGCAAAAATTAGGTGGCCAGATCACAAGTATAATGGGATTCTCGATGCGACTTTCACTTCATTTCATTTTAAAAACATTTCATTATCTACATTCTCCACCACCACCTTCTTCATCTTCTTCGCTCTCTCTCTCTCTCTCTGTGTTTGCTTTTCCACAGACCTCACCTGGCCAACCTCCCACCCATTCTGAGAAGGAATAGGAGAAAGAAAACGGAGCAGAAAATTTTTGAAAATGGGCGCTATGATTCCACACAAAGACCTTTCTTATCCTTCTCTTACCAAGAAGCTGCTTCCATGGACGTTTTATGCTATTATCTTCATTGTTTTGTTTTGCTTGTATTCTTACTCTTGCCCTCTTCTTCACTCTAATCCCATTATCATCTCCTCCGCCTCTTCCCTTTCTGTTTCTTCTTCTTCTTCTTCTTCTCTAGGTACGTTCATCAAACTTTAAAGGTATGATTTTTATTTTTTTATGTAAGTTTCATTTTGGGCATTTGGGGGTTGTTTTGGTCCCAATAAGGATTCCTTGGAAATTGCTTTCTATTGCAGAGAGGGAAATCGCTGAGGAAACTCCTTGTGACTACACCACTGGCAAATGGGTCCCTGAAAAGAAGGGCCCTCTGTACAATGGCACAACCTGTGGCACAATCAAAGAAGGTCAGAATTGCATCGCCCATGGAAGGCCTGATAAGGGTTATCTTTACTGGAGATGGAAACCAAAACAATGCAATCTTCCAAGGTTTGACCCCAACACGTTTCTTCAACTCTTTAGTAATAAGCATTTAGCTTTTGTCGGTGACTCCATGGCGAGGAACCAATTGGAGTCACTACTTTGCATGCTAGCTACTGCCTCTGCCCCTAAGCTTTTGTATAGAGATGGTGAAGATAACAAATTTCGTAGATGGTACTTTGATTCTCATAATATCAATATATCCGTTTATTGGTCACCATTTCTTGTTCAAGGAGTGGAAAAATCAAAAACTGGTCCAGATCATAACGAATTGTATTTAGATCAAGTTGATGAGAGGTGGGCAGCTGATATGAATGGATTTGATATGCTTGTATTATCAATTGGTCATTGGTTCTTACATCCAGCAGTGTACTATGAAGGTGATGCTATACTGGGTTGCCATTATTGTCCTGCTCTTAATTACACTGAAATTGGATTTTATGATGTCTTGAGAAAGGCATTAAAGACTACACTCAATACTGTAACTCAAAGTCGAGGAACTAAAGGTGACGGGATTGATGTAATTGTTACTACCTTTTCACCTTCACATTTTGAAGGTAACTGGGACAAGTTTGGTGCTTGTCCAAAAACAAAGCCTTATAGTGAGGGAGAGAAATTACTTGAAGGAATGGATGCAGAGATGAGAAAGACTGAGATTGAAGAGGTTGAAGCTGCAAAGTTAAAAGCTTTTCAATTTGATAAGCTGAGACTAGAGGCATTAGATGTTACCAAATTATCGCTAATGAGGCCGGATGGTCACCCTGGACCTTATATGTATCCATTTCCATTCGCTAATGGTGTAAAAGAGCATGTGCAAAATGACTGTGTGCATTGGTGCTTACCAGGGCCAATAGATACTTGGAATGAGATATTATTGGAGGTAATTAAGACATGGGAGGGAGAGAATCAATCATTAAGAGAAGAATGAGTGATGGGATCAAGAGAATGTGTCAACATTGAGGTTTTTGTCCTTGTCTTAATCTTTATGATATGATCCATTTGGGTGGTGCTTATGCTCTTTAAAGAAAGATAAGAGGGGAGACAAATAGAGAAGAGGGGTTAATGGTCTCAAGGATAATGATGTTTTTGGATATTCTTTGGTTTATTTAATATGTACAAATGGTATCAGTGTGAAATATGTAGAAATGATATCAATGAAAAGCTTGGCCACATTTCCTACCATTCCGTTTAGTGAGGACTTTGTTTGGATGTGAGTATGCTTCCTGCATAAGTTACTCCATTTTAGCTTATTAAATATTACCCTTGACTGAATCATTCTCTGTTGGAAAAGTTTTTTTGAATACTCTAAGCTGATGAAATTAGGATCAGCTTAAGTGAATCAAATATAATTCAAACTAGTATTTTACTTTGACACTCAATTTGATGTACTTAGAATTGATCAATATTCAAACAGTAGGCAAGTGTAGCATGAGGATTCATTCAAGGAAGTTTCCTTGTTAGAAACTTCCAAGTCTTCAACTGCTCTACTTGCACATAAATAAAAGTCTTGATCTTTTGCTTATCTGACCCAGAGAGATAGAAAAAGAAATACTCTCCCTATGTCTCAAAAGTCAAAACAAAAACCATAGACACTTTTATAGCTTTGTTGGGGGGTCCATTTCTTAGCTTATAAAGCCCTATTCCGAGGGATCCAAAGCAACTTTGACATGCATGTTTATGAAGAGAGCATAGAACTAGCTAGTATTGTTCTAGGTCATAAAGAGGTAAAAAATGGGGCAGGTTTGCTGTCAAAGATTGTTATTGGCATCAAACATACTTTTGTGCTCGGTACAATTTCCATTATATATTTTCAATGCAAAAATGATATGTTATGTATTACTATATTTTATTTATAAAACACCAATTTTTATTATAAAAATATTGATATTTTATAATTAAAAAAATATATGATTTTTTTTCAATATAAATTATATAAAAAAATATTAACAGCACTTTTTTTAACATCAGTGCCCCAGCATAAGACCCTTTTAACACTATTTTGGCTCCAACAGGCCTTTATAATAATAATAATAATAATAATTATTATTATTATTATTATTATTATTATTAAAAACAAAATCATGATCATTAATCAGTAGCTTCAGTAGAAGCTTTTTATTTTTTGGTTCCATTGTCTGAGGAAGCAGAGTATCAACATTCAAAATGTTGTCACATGCTTGCTTAATGCTTACTAATGTTGTACTAATTAAAAAAATCAATTTCTAATTGTTAGTCAAAATTGGCATTAATCAAAGGAGGATTAGTTACTTGGTTGATTAACAGTTCAACTAGAGATGAGAACAAAATAAAAATACAATCAAGATTGAAAAATAATAATTCACTCGGTTAATGTGTCATTCAAAATGAGCTTTGAATTGTTATTATTGAATTATAATTCTTATAATTAAACAATCTCACAGAGCAAAATAAAATAAGAATCCTCTTTCTTTTTTTTTTTTCTTTAAATACCTCAAGGATAAAAAGGAAGAAGAAACCATAACCATGTTCTGTTTGTGTGGGATTAGAGCATTTATAACAGCCTTTTTATTTAACTTTATATTTAGAAATTTTAATCAAACTCCTTATTTATAATTTTTAAGAATGCTATTCTCTCTTCTTAAATATAAAAGCAACAAAAAAAAAAAACTCTTTAAGATAAAGTTATTATTTATCTTTTCTTCATTTTTAATAAAGTTATATTAATAAAAAATTTATATTAATTTAAAAAAATTATATTAATAAAAAGTTTAGAATATAAAATAAAATAAAAAGTTTTGTTAGAGAATTGAGTTTTTTTTATAATATAATATTAAGTAATTTAAGAGAATGCTCTTAGTAGTAAATTGGACCCAGGGAGGTAATAGCTCTTCAGGATTTTACATGATTCACGAAAATTTAACTTTTCTTTTCAAAATTACTTCTACTTTTTTGTTTTTAATTTTTTTTTCAATTTTATTTTATTATTCTTCTTTTCTTCCTTGTTCTTCGGGGCAATAAACATGGTAAGATCCATCTTTAAATGAAGATGTGGAGAATGGATTTTCTCAAGATCATTCTTTGTTTTTTTATCTCATTCAAGAACAAAGATGCAAATAATAAGAAAATATCATCTTTGTGGTAATTACCATCAATCATCACAAGTTGGTCATGCACAATATTTATCTTTAAATAAGCTTTTTCAACATTGTTCATAAATAATTAATCAATATAAACGACGATCGTTTTAGGTGTAGTTATTGGTCGGAACATTTGATATCTCGTAAAATAATCTTATTGGAAAACTACTAGAAAATATTATTGCTCTGCTGCTCCAATCTTTTTTTTAAATGACAATTACTTCATCCAAAAAATTCATAAGTCTTTGGCCTTGAATCCAAATATTAGGGAATTAAAGCTCTTCAACAACAACTTTACTGGTACATTACTAGTGAATATCTGTTGATATTCAAATTTGGTTGAGTTTGATGTTGGGCTAAATCAATTCGTAATTATTTTTAGCTTTATTATTATTATTATTATTATTATTATTATTATTATCTTTTTCATCAAATCTTTTATGAAAAAATTTTAATTATTGTATCATTTAATCTATTTTTTTTGTTTTTTTTTTTAAATTGCAAAGTTATACTCAAGATATACTCAATGTATTTCCAAGGTATTTACAAGATAGTTTCAAAAAATTTTTAATATATTCTCAAATAATTCTTAAGGAATTTGTAAGAAATTTCCAAGGTATACCTAAACCATATCCAAGATATATTAAATGTATACCAAACTTTATAGCATTTGTTTACAACTTTTTTAGGCTGAAAGTATCTGTAAGATATACTAAACTTTATAGCCTTTGTTCACAACTGTTTTAAGCCGAAGGTATCTTTAAGATATACCTAAGATATACTCAAGGTATACCAGACTTAAGCATTTATTCATTACTGTTTTATGCCGAAAGTATCTCCAAGATATACCAAAGGTATGCTCAAGGTATACCGGATTTTATAACCTTTGTTCACAATTGTATTAGGCCGAAAGTATTCCCGAGATATACCAAAAGTATACATGAGGTGTTGGTGTAATCGTAGAAAGTATTTTTTGGAAAAATTAAAAAAAACATTGAGAGCCGATAAAGTTGTAATTATTCTCATTTTTTGTATATTTATGAAAAATCTTCTAGGTTTTCTCGAGATCCACCCCTATAATATCCCACAAATTATACTGTGGATTGCAGTTTACATTACAACGTAGACCAAATACTTGTGAAAAAAGTAATAAAAATACAGTGACAATTTTACAAATAAAATAAATTTACACATATTCATTTATTGATATAGGTTCATACTTTATTAGTAAAAAATTCATTAGTTTATTGATAAATATTTTTTTTATTTTAAAACAAAATTAACAGTTATTTTGTATTTTTTGCGTTTTCAAATGCTATTTGTCTCTATATGTTGTTTTTCCGATATATTTTGTTTCAATTTTTTTGTTACGTTTTAAGTTTCTTTGAATATAATTCAATAAATTCATACATACAAATCAAAGTATAGAAAAATATATATTAAATTACGTACATAGAAATAAAATGAACATGTATTAATATAAAAAATGAATCTTTATTAATAAACTAATGAACCTTTTACTAATAAACTAATAAATTTTTACTTTATTCGTAATAAATATTGCTTAATAAACAAAAGGTCTAAACACATCCGGGAAAAGAAAAGACTTGTGATAGATTATAAGCCTTTGAATTATTTCTTGAAAGATGACAAATTTTCATTATCAAGGATATCTTCTCTAATGAGATTTCTCAAAGATACTAGGATTTTCTCCAAATTTGATCTCAAATCAGGTTTTTGGCAATTGGACATAAAGGAAGAAGATAGATACAAAACAGCATTCTGTATTCCAAATCATCATTACCAGTGGACTGTAATGAACCTTATTTATAACTAATAAATATTTTTTAATAAACTAATAAATATCTAATTTATTCGTAATGAACTTTTTCATTAAACTAATAAATATTTACTTTATTCGTAATAAACTTTTTTTAATGAACTAATAAATATTTTCAATTTATTTATAATGAATATTTTCAATAAACTAATGAATATTTACTTTATTTACAATTAATTTTTTTAATGACCTAGTAAATATTTTTCAATAGTCTATTGAATATTTTCAGTTTATTCGCAATAAACTTCTTAATAAACTAATGAATCTTTACTTTATTCGTAATAAATTTTTTTTAATGAACTAATGAATTTTTTTTAATAAACTAATAAACTTTTATTAGCGACAAATAATGAATATTTATAAAAATAATACTGTATATTTAATAGATAGTGTAAATTTAATTTATTTACAAAATTAAAACCAGTTTTCGTGCGTGTGATTAGCTTACCGGTCGTACATATAAGAATTGATAATATCCAAAGGTACAAATTAGTCCTGTGATTTCAGTATATAAACTTTCTTTCAGCGGCAAAGGATCAAACACTTGAGCTGCGAATGATGAATTTGGTGGCACTTGAGCTGCGAATGATGAATTTGGTGGCACTTGAGCCGATCCGCTGTATGATTAGAATCTTATTCGATTACCACCATCGGTTTTGGCGACAAACTCTATAATGAGAAAGTAATCCAACTTCACTAAAGCAGTTGAACACAGTGGTAAAGATGAGGTCGAGTCAGGACTTGGGTCGTATCCATTTACCATATCTTTCTCGAGCAACTTCTCTAAGGAACCGTTGTTCATTTGAAGAACCTCCTGCAAGTGCGTTTTCATTTGAATTCTTGAATGCATTCGGAGATCTCTTCCTCAATTCGTCATTTGAAGTAAAACAAGGAATGCAATTGGAGAACTGAACCAATTGCCAGAGCCGCCTCAGTTTTAACATACACAACTTCTCAACATCAAGATTCTCTAATTTCTACGCAGGGCCAAACTGTAATAAGGATGTAAGTTTAGGGGTATGAATGTAATTTGATTCTAGAAAGCAGGGGCAAAAGTGTAAAAGTAATCAGAGAGAGAGAGAGAGAGAGAAATATCGATCAAAAAGACAAATTTGCCATTAATTTGATGAAGCGGATGTTTCTGTTTATCGCTCTGATGCAACGAAGCAATGAGCAGTGAACAGAAAAAATTGTTTCCATGGCTGCCATACTCTCATTCTCTCTGAGTCTCTATTCAGATCCACAATCACAAACCCAGCAAAGCTTAGGCGTCATTTTGTCATCTTCAAATAAAAAACATACTCTATTTCCTTCCCAAAAATCTCATCGTTGTTACACCAAGTCTTTATCTTCCCCACACTCTTCTCCTTCAACAACAGAAACTGCAAGTGCTTCAGCTACTTATTCAAATCTCGAGGATTCTTTTAAAACTGGCAAGTTTTTCACTAATGAAGAGCTTCAAAAGCTTGAAACCCTTCAAAATTTTCGATATTATCAAGAACTGGAAACTGGGTCCTTGTGTATTCGGGTTATGAGGCCCGAAGATATGGATATCACTGTCAAATTGCTAGCTGAGTCTTTTGCCGGGTCTATGTTGCTTCCTATGGCGTATGTTTCTTTGTTGAGGTTTTTGGTGAAGCAGTACTTGATTGAGAGGAGAGCGGTGATGCCGCATGCTGTTACACTTGTTGGTTTTTATAGAGGGAAAGGCGAGGATAATGGAGATGGAGAAGAGGAAAGGGGTTTGGCAGGAACCGTCGAGGTTTGCTTTGATAAAAGGGGTGCTAATGCTTCTCCTGCTACACCAACTCCTCCTAAGAATTCTCCTTACATTTGCAATATGACTGTTAAGGAGCCACTTCGTAGGTATGTCTTGTCAATTTTTTATTTTTAATTTTATCAATTGGGTATTTCTACTTGAAGTTGA
Organism: Balakata baccata; assembly: GCA_949630135.1. NCBI lineage: Eukaryota > Viridiplantae > Streptophyta > Magnoliopsida > Malpighiales > Euphorbiaceae > Balakata > Balakata baccata. The sequence continues at coordinate 12,762 of CATIWF010112418.1, forward strand.
GTTTAACGAGTCATCTTATTCCTTATCGAAATGTTAGAGATTTTTAATTCTCAACTAAGGTAGAATCTTTGTTGTTTCTGGGTAACGAAATTTGTAAATTACAGTATAATAACTGTTTAAAGCATGAAGAAAATTTCCCTTCGGTTCATAACATTTTTATTCAAGTATTTGAAGTGTAAATATGTAAATGGCATTCAAATTTTATTCCACTTAGAATTTAAGGTGTGCATTTTAAAATTGGCATCAGAAGTACAAATAGTATGCTGGCTTTGGTTCTAGAATTTGGTTAACTATGTTTTCTTAATCTACTTCTGATTTTGATTTCTATCAATGCATTGCTGAAACAAAATTGTGACTGGGACCAAATAATTGAGTGACTAAAAAATAAAATCAACCAACTATGCAAATAATGAATCTACTGAGGAAGAATTATAAGTGCTTGATATGCCTAAATTAGGGAATCTTATGAATATAGAGTAGAACTTTATTGCAGCTTCAACTTTGATGTCTTTTATGGCAAGACTGTATGTACTTGATGATGCTACCGTAGTGGATCCATCATCATCACCTATTTTCATTAATATAACATCTTTTGATTGTATAACTTTCTATGAGAAGAACGTAGGATACTCTGCCAGCTTTTTAAAACTTGGGCTGTTTCTGTAAAATTTGTTGGACCGGACTGAATTTCTTAGTGTTATTTGTCCGTGTAACTTCCAGGAAAGGCATTGGTTGGAATCTTCTGAAGGCAAGTGAGGAATTAATTTCTCAGATGAATTGCATAAGAGAGGTGTACTTGCATTGCAGAATGATTGATTCGGCCCCTTTTAACATGTATACTAAAGCAGGCTACAGTGTTGTTAAGACAGATAGCATATTGATTCTATTGATGTTGCAGAGGCGCAAACATTTGATGTTCAAGAAACTTCCAGTCTTGAAAAACCCCTCAGAACTTGATATTTTGGGTTCTGACTGGGAATGTTCTCCACAGTTGGATGGTTAGATGCGAAGACATGTTAATGAGGTACACAAATAGTTGCATTTCCTTTGCTCTCTGTTTTTCCCCTGTATTTGTGTATATCATCATCATTTTCTCCTTTCTTATTAATCTCTTGAATGTCTCTCTTTGAGAATTTCTTTGTTTGGCACTGATGACCATGTTGAACTTTACCTATTACATTTTTCTTATTCCAGACTGAAATTCTGGTTTGAATTTTTCATGATATTGTTAGACCAGCTATGGTGATCATAGAATCAAGCTAGGAAGTCGAGCTGATCATACAATGTCTCCAAGCTTGTAATTTATCATAATTGTTGTAGGACCTGTGTGTTGCAAACATCAGGTACTTCCACTTCTTAATCCATTTACACTCAAGGCATCATATATGTGTATTATCTAATAAAATATTTTTACATGAGGTTGGACGAAAGTTGGTTGCAAAGAGCATATAAAGATAAAAAGGAGTGTTTTTAAAGTAGGTGCCAAAAACTCATTGGGAGAATATTGCTACTGTTTTTATTCCAAAAAGCATTCCTATTTTTAACCAGTGTATAATACTGAAGTTTTCAGAGCCAAAAACATAAATCTTAACTAAAAAATTTTGATACTAGAGTGAGCCATACATACAGATAAAATGTTTCTTTCCAGCTATTGCCCTCTTACCTTATTTTAAAGTTCAAGTTCGTTGCCATTAAATCTTCCTCCTAGGTCATCATTAAGTTTCTTCTTATGATAAAGTTACTAGGATTCTTTCTTCTTTATGGGTCTGTTTATTTTTTATATCTCATAGATTCCATAGCTTCCTAGTTCAGCAACCAAATATAGGAAAATGAAGTGTTTTTATTGTTCAATTAATACAGTTTGTTTCTGCTAACAACTCATCAGGGTCTATTGGACCATTTTGGACGAATGCAGTGTCGTGCCCAAGGCTTTTGAATTTGTATATATTATCATTTGGAGTTCTTTTACACAATTGGTCATGGAGGGTCTATCACTGCTTTCAATTTGAACACAGCGTGATGCCAGATTTGCAAACATGTCTATTGATTCCATTGTAAATGAATTCCGACTTAGCTCTGGATCTATCACCTTACGTAACTTCTTCCGATCATTCAATATATGCCTAACCTGAAACAAAAGAATGTTCACTTGCAATTTCAGTCAGCTACATGCTTAATTTTCGGATGTCCTTGAGTCCTGATGCGAAAAACCTGTGCCTAATAAGAAGAAAAATTGCTTACCTGTAGTACAAGGTTTTGATCAGCTGGTCCCTGGCTTAAGTCAACAGCTCTATGTCCTGTCAAAAGCTCAAGAAGAACCACCCCAAATGCATAAACATCACTTTGCAAAGTGAGTTTTCCTGTCTGTCATAAAGAAAGATGAACTAATGTTTAAACCTCATTTTCTATTCAAACCGAGTCAAAAAAATTTTAGGATCTGAAAATAATGATTCTTCATACCACTACTTTACTTACTTTATTGAGGGCACAGGCCGGCACTAACTTGGCATTAAGGTGACTAAACCCTAATTTAGATGTGCTAAAGTGATAAGTTATGGTTGTTAGTAGTTCTCAAAGACTGACATTTCTTATTCCTATTCAACAATGAACTAGTAGTTTCTTGATTTTGGTTTAAATGGTTACTAAGTATCTGTGTTGGACAGCATTTATTTGTTTTGCATTGTTTTCAATTGAACAAAGAGATCTGTTTAGTCTTTAAGTCGCATGGTGATGAATTAGGCCTCTAGGAGGATCAAAATAGGGAGTCTGCAGGGCTAAAATGTTAATTTGTTTGTTCTTTGAAAATAATAAAGCTGATAAACTTATAGTGAGGTCGAGATTGTAGTTGCAAGTTCAGAATAAATACAACTGAAGGAAGCAATGATTTGAATTTCTTGGCAATAAAGGGTACTTATGGTACTGTCATCTTGTTGGATTCTGCATCCTTTGATTGAGGAAACAAATAAAAGAATTCAGTTTGCTGATCATAGTTATTAAAGGTGCACTAAGGCGCTAAGGGGTCCTGGAGCCTACGTGCAAGGCGCAGGCGTGCGCTAGAGTGACATGAGGCGCAAAAATAAAAAATAGTTGAAAAAAATTATAAATTTTATCATTAAACTACTAGTAAGATGATATAAGATTATAAATATTAAAACTCAAAACACATAAATTATAACAACAAAATATAAACACATACATAAAAAAAAAAAAAAAAAACTTAATTAAGATTTGATATCCTAAACACAAGGTTCCTAGGTTTACTAAACACACAAGAATCCTAAACTTACTAATACTATATTTAACAAATTTTAACACTTATTAATTATGAATTATCATAGTAAAGCACAATTAGTCTTACACCTAAATTGTGCTATTCAAATTATTTTTGTAGAGGCTGGAACAAATGTTTTCTTTGCCCTTATCTTTTTTTTTTTCTTTTTTATTGTTTGTTTTGGAAATAATTAGGTTTGGAAGATATACTAAGAGTTCTTTTCAATTTATAATCAATGGTTTAGATTTTCCGACACTAAAAACAAAAAAAAATACAAATATTTAACTAAAGTCACAAAGGCGCGCACCTTTGTGACAGCAACCGCCTTTAGGTTTTTAAGGCGCTGAGGCAAGAGTTTGGTGAGCCTTGAGCCTGAGGGCATACCTTTAACAACTATGTTGCTGACTTATTTGGCATTATGGTCTTAATTGCCAAGGCAGTTCCTATCTAGTCCTCTGGGGATCAGAAAGCAAATAGGTTACCAACTTCACTTGTGTACTGCATGTGTTTCTGAAGGACATGGGAATTGTTCATGTGTTGGCTCAATATAGAATAATGTATGCCCTCAGCCTTGAGCCTGAGGGCATGCCTTTAACAACTATGTTGCTGACTTATTTGGCATTATGGTCTTAATCGCCAAGGCAGTTCCTAGCTAGTCCTCTGGGGATCAGAAAGCAAATAAGTTACCAACTTCACTTGTGTACTGCATGTGTTTCTGAAGGACATGGGAATTGTTCATGTGTTGGCTCAATATAGAATAATACATGAACATAGTATATTTAACAAATAATTAAAATATTAATTCCAGGTTCATAATTCAAAATAGGACCTCTAATTCTGAGTAATTAGTTCCTGTGCTCTTAAAAAATACGGTAATGGATGCTTACCGATGTATACTCTGGATCAAAATAGCCAAATGTGCCAAGAACTCTAGCTGTCACATATGTCTCCTGGCCCTCTGGCATTAACTTGGCTAGTCCAAAATCAGAAATCTGTGAAGAATAAGAATTAGAAGTTACAGCTATAGATTATCATTATGCTGGTCTGACAATTATTTATAAGTGGTAACTTTGAGGAGGGTTCTCTATTCCAATGACTTCAGTTAAGATCATGAAAACCCTTGAAGTTTTGCTTTTACCTTGGCATCAAAATTAGCATTTAGGAGAACATTGGTGGATTTGAAATCTCTGTGCACAATCGGTATCCCAACTGCACAACTTGAATGGAGATATGCTAGTCCTCTTGCTGCTCCAAGTGCAACTTTGAGCCTTGAGGGCCAATTCATTTTTGCTTCCCCAATTCCTAATAAATGGTTTCAAATATTGTATGTCAAAATGTTTAAAGTTTGACATAAAAGCAGGATTTTGAGTGATACCAACCATTTAAGTGATCTTGCAGATTCCCATTTTGCAGATATTCATACACTAGAAATCTGTGCTTTCCATCGGCACAATATCCTAACAAGGAAACCAGATTTGGGTGGTTCAATCTGCTCAAGATGTCAACTTCCACGCGAAACTCTCGTTCACCTTCAGCTTCTTTAAATGGCGGCAACTCCATTTTCTTGATTGCTACAACCTTTGCATGGCAATAGAAAGAAAATTTGTTCATGTACATATAACTAGGTTTTTGGTGATTATCAACTCTTCACAGTTTGCTTTTCTATAACTAATTAATTCATTTACTATTATTTTTTGTGCTGAGAAAAAATTGAATTGCCATTATACATCTATTGGTTTGTTTTGCATTTTAGCCTAGATTCATGACTTCTTTTCTGGAAGGGTCATTATTAGTGTTATTATGTTTTTGTATGTTACCTCTCCTGATCTCAGAACTCCCCTGTAAACTCGGCCAAATCCTCCTTTTCCGAGGAAATTTTCATCACTAAAATAGCAGGTTGCCTCCTCCATTTCCTTGAGTGTGAAAACAGTGGATTCATGGTGTCTTTTTGTGGTCTGGGGAGTCTGATCCTCAAGTTGCCAAAACTCAACGGGTTTGTAAGTCCCTGGAAAGAACATACTCATATTCAAATATGAAATTACTTTTGCAGAATAGGCATATACAATAGAATACAAGAGACTTGTGCTTATGCTGTCAAATGAAGAAGAAGAAGAAGAACATACAAGGTTCTGTATGATCCTGGGACTTGCTTCGCCAGCGCTTGTTCCATGCAGAGACCAGTCCGAAAAGCATAGTGGTAGATCCCTGGATGAATTTAACTTCTGTTTCAGGATTTAAATGAACTGCAATGTTTTGTCGGATGTAGAACAGAGAACTGAACAAAGAAACGATGTTTCATGAGAATCTGAAAGTAAAGAGATGTATCTTGATGCAGCTAGATAATGCAAATTAGAGCGAACTCTTCGAGTTTTGGCTAAAGGAAAAGAAGATTAAAATGGAAAAGATTATGAAGTACAGTCTAAGAAGAGAAGAGCTGATATTAGGAGAATAATCTTATGAGTACGCAATGAGCAAGGTAAGTTAGATTAGGAGAATTCTCAACTATATCTTTCAACTACTTGGGATTTAGAGAGAGAGAGATAGAGAGATGTACTTGATGATAAAGGAAAAGCAAAGAAAGGAAAAAGTAGGTATTGCTTGCTTACCTTTGGGTGATACAGTGGATGGAAAAGTGGTGGGGGGTTTCATCTATTTTTTTGTTTTGTTAAGGAAATACTAGCTGCTGCATCTCCCTCCATTCTCGATTTGATTTTTGTTTTCATGTTGAAGAGAAAGGTGGCGGTTGAGAGGCTGCTTTCATTTCTTTTCTTTTAATTTTTAGTTGCTTTTAAATTTTTTTGGATTAATCATATATCTCTCCCACCTTTTTCTCACATATTAATTAGTATTATGTGAAAATGACAAAGGAATTAGATGTCAACAATAAGTTGATTTCCATTGATGTGGGATTTAATAAGGATCCTTGTCATAAGAAACATACGAGGCTGAAAGTGGTTTCACCCTATAATGGTCTCGCTTGGAAGAAGATACGTATGTGAAAAATTTTTAAATAGATTCAATCATATATATATATATATATATTTTATTGTAGTATTCACATCAACTAATATGAATAAAATAATTAAATATGTATTATTATGATTAGATTAGTTTATATTATGACAGTAAATTAAATTCTATTTAAGAGTTTCTTCACATTTGCTTAACACAAGGTTTACGATAAGGGAGGCCTTCTCTTTTGAAGGAACTTCATATTCAGCCAGCCCTTCGTAAATTTTTGTTCACTGCACTTCAATGATAATAATAATAATAAAAGCTATTGATTTTTTATTTGTTATTTACAGAATAGACATCATTTTTGGGATCATAATCATATAGCTTCAAACTTTCTGAGGGTTGCCCGGTCCATTTGATTTAGGTTTTTGGATTTTTATAATGGAAAGTAGTAGCTTTTGTGCTTTCTGGGCCTCCAATAGTAGTCTTGCTATCGTAAGTAATGTTTTCTGTTTACGAAATTGTAAAAATAATAATTTCATATATTCTATGTTTAATACAAATAAATTTCTTAAATGGTGAAATTCATTTATATATTTCTGTTAAAATTGGATATAAAAATTAATATATTTAACATTTTCTTGCATTCACATTTTTAATTAGATGAAAAAGATAAATAATTTTTTTTTAACACAGATATGGAAATCATTTTTAAGTAATGCAGATTTAAATCTCACTCCTTCTCCAAACATATACTTGATAAAACTAAATTAAACAGATATACAGATGAATTCAATCTACTAAAATATTGTTAAAATTCGGTTATACAATTATTGAATTACTGTCTTGCTATTTTACGAGCTTCATTTTTTGTCTTATTAATTCCAACCTTGAGAAAATTTCACCTTACACCTACTTTTAACTTTTCTTTTCAAAAATAAAAGTCAAATTTTCCTTTTTCATTTTTACTAAGAACATTTTCAATTTTAGCGATATGAGACTTTTTCACAGATTAAGGGAGAAATTGATTGAAAGTTTATTACATTAATGAAGATCCATTAGCGATTCCAGCTGAACAAAAGTCGGAAGCAACTGCACCGGCTCTGGAGGAGAAGAAGCCACTGGAGGGCAAGGCAAAACCTACGGAGGAGAAGATTGAAAAGAAAGTAGAAGAGAAGAAAGAGGAGGAGCTGCAAGAAGAAATGCCAAATCCACCGCATGAGAAAAAAGAATCGAAAAAACTTGAGGAATCTCCTTCAGCTCCTGATAGTCTCTCTGATGGAACTATTCTGTGGCGGCGATTATTGATAGCTCCTCTTGCTTTACAAAAATTAATAACCTACACAAATGCGAGAGGTTATTTGTGGCAATTTATTTTTCATTCTACAAAGTAAAATTTTAATAGAAATGAATATAAAAAAAATTAGAATAATATCTTAAATTTTTTACTTGAATTCCTATTTGTCTTCTTTGTTTGTTTGTTTGTTTCTTTTTTTTTTTTTTTAATATCTTTGCAATTTAATTAAAATATACATAAAATATTTCTAAAATATATTGGTAGAATATCTCAAAGGTATGCTGAAATATCTTCAAGGTATACCTAATATATTCTTAACGAATTCCTTTCAGAAAATTTTTGAAAAATTCTCAAGGCATATCTAAAGTATTCTCATAAAATTTCTAAACGTATATCAAAGTATTCTTAAGATATACCCAAAATATTCCCAGGGAATTCCTCATAGGGAATTTATTGAGAATTTTCAATGTATTTTCAAGATATACTCAAGATATTTCCGATGTATCCTTAAGAAATTTCTAAAATATACCCAAAGTATCTTCAAGATATACTAAAGATATTCCGAAAGGTATATCAAACTCTTTGTTTGATATTTTGTGATATTTTAAATTTTGATTGAATTCTATTATTATTATTCTTTTTTTTAATGATTTAATTATTCTCCTTTTTTGTGAAAATTGAATAAGATGTCCATAAGGTATATCGAAAATATGCCAAAAATATACCGTTTGGATATATTTTCTATAAAATTAAAAAAAAATTTGAATGTTGCAACGTGTTTTGGTCCCAATATTCGGAGGTTCGAATCCTTTCGTTCCAGCTATTCTAGATTCTTTTTTATATAATATAAGAGCAATATCTCGAACCGAGAGATCTATGAATTGAAATTTTAATGTATATAGATACAAATGGTCTAATGAGAACAAGAACATTTGGAACATTTCATTTCTGAGCAGAAGAGTTGTTTTTTTTTTTTCAAATAGTATTCGATCAATTACGTATTAATCAATATTCGATTGATTGGTCTGAGGTTATCGACAAAAAAGATTTATCTAAGTCACTTCATTTCCTTTTGTCCAAATTTTTTCTCTTTTTGTCTAAATCACTTCCTTATAAAAAAGTAAATAAACACCAAATTTGTGATATGTTTGTAAAATTCTCTTTTTACAATTCCTTCCAATTTAGGCCTATCAATACAAAGTATTACGAGACACTACAGTAACCCTACGTATAAAAGTATTTACTTCCCGATTATTCTGCATTTTTCTCTCATCTGTTCTCAGTAAATTCAATCTACCACATTATTTATAAATTAATCTAATTACAAAATGACATGTATTCATATTGTATTCATATCAAATAATAAAAATAAAATAACTAAATGCACATCATCATATAATTAGATCAGTTTATAAATAAAATAAAAGACTGAATTTTCTTAAAAATTTCTCGTATCTCCTTATCTTAAATTTGATTCATAGGAAAACTATTTATTAAAAAATGCAATAAAAGGCTAAACAATTTATTGCACCACCACTACCATGACCCACAATACTTAAAAATATCAACTCATAAATTTCTACCTACGATACCAGTATGTGCATTAATTATTTTAATTTAAAATTAATAAAAAATCTGATATTGAGTTTTTCCTTTTTCATATGAACCAAAAAAAATTAGTTATCACTGTATATAAATATTGTTAGCAATAGATGCAAAATTGTTGTCATATTATAGTACCTTATTGGCATTGAATTTTGGAAAAAGCATGTTTTTGAAAAAAAAATGAATTTTAAAAACTGTTTAAAAAAAAAAAACAAAATGAATATATGTTTTTCTAGAAATAAAATTTAAAGAATAATTTACAAAAAATAAAAAAAGCAATCAATTAAATCAAATAATTCTAAACCTGACTTTTTTACCTATCTACAAATTAAGAACAATTTTAAAATCTCAATATTTGCAAAATCTCACGGAGCAAAAATAGATGTAACTACACTTGCGGTAGATTAATTGTAACAATTTCAATATATATTGTTACAAATTTATATTGTTTAATTTTTAGGTTAATTTTATATACAACTACTTAATTTTATTCTTATTACAGTAAAATGACAAAATTATTTAATTTTACTAAAATTATTTTCGGCCAATTTCTGATAACACATTAACTGTTATATCATATTTTTAGTAATAGATCAACACTCATGTTAAATTTTTGACAATATATCAACTTTTTTTGATTACTCATATTTAAAAACTAAAATAAAAACATTATTACCAAGTTTTCTCTTGGCCTTATTGGTACATCTCTCGATCTACTCTTGTTTTAACCCTTTTTTATTTTTTTTCAATAGTTTTGCTCCCTTCTTTAATTGCATCCATTAAAGAATGAGACAATTGATATTATCATATTATAAATAATTTATTAATTGTATTTAATCTATTCTCTTTTTTTTTTTAAATTTGGGCAAGATATACAGAAATATATTCAAAGTATTTTCAAAATATTCACAATATCTAAGTAATTCTCAAGGTATATACTTAATGTATTCCTAAGATATATCCGAGGTGTTTCCAATGAATTTTCAAGGTATTCCTATAGTATACTAAACCAAGATATACCCAATATATTCCTAAAAATTTCAAACTAAAGTATACTTAAGGTATACTTAAAGAGATATATCGAATGTACTTTTTTGGTATACTTTAAGATGACAATTTGAATTTCAATATTTTTAGGAACTTTTGGTATGTATGAAAAAAAACTTAAAATAGAGGTATTGTTGTAATATTTTTGAAGTATTTTAACATTTTTGAAAAATTCTCTAAAATTAACTCAGACTATGTTTACATTGAGCGATTTTAAATGAGAGATTTTGAATAATCTATGAATTTATATTAAATCTATCGTTTAACTATTTAAAAAAAAGTCAAAATTCATAGATTTTTGAAAATATCTCATCCACCAAAATCTTTCATTTTTGAAAGATTTGATTTACCACCTAAAAGGTGGGAAAATCCAAAATCCATGAATTTTGATTAATGAAAGATTGTTATCAAATTTTTTTATTCCAAAATTGTTTCCAATAAATTAATGGCTAAATTAAAAAAAATAATCTTGAACTTTGCATTTTATCATAGTTATGTCAAATTCCTTAAAAATTCGAGTTTAATTATATGTATTTTAGATTTTATAACAAATCTTGTCTCGAGACAAATTGTACCTTATTCGAGTCTATGTGGCAATGATATGAAAAATTATTAAAAATATAAAAAAATGACATGAAAAATACAGTATAACTAGTGTGGAAAAAAATTGTTATATGAGTATATAAACAAAAACGGTATTATTTTGCCCATCAAATTACTCTTTTTATATAAACTAAAACGATATTATTTGACTAAGAGAGGGACAAAATATGTTATAACGGGATCAATTTTGAGAAAGTGACAACTTTAAGGAGATTTATGGATTTATTTCAATAAACATGGTTTTCAAAACAGTACCATTTTTATTTTTATACTCATGTGGCAATTTTTTTTACATAAGTTTCATTGTCTTTTCTAAGTTATTATTTTATATTTTTAATATTTTTCTATATTATCGCCTCGTAAACTCGAAATAAAGTACAATCTACCCGAAATAAGATTTGTTACAAAGTCTAAAGTATTTATAATTAACTCAGAATTTTAAAGAATTGATCATAATTGTGATAAAGTGTAAACTTTAGAATTTTTTTTTGTAATTTAACCTAAATTAATAATACTCGAAAAATATCATTAATCCTAAAAGGGAAAAAATTATTTATTTGTTAACTATTTCTACTAATTGCTTTATTATTATTATAATATTAATATGTATTAAATTATTAATAAAAAATATTTTTTTTAACAATCTAATTAAATATTATACTATAATAACTTTATTTTTTTATTTTTCAATTTTTAAAATAACTAATTTTGTATTAAAATTTTTAAATATATAATGAAATTGATTATATATACTTAATTTATAATAAATTATTAATATTAAATAAAAATTAAAATTAAAAATTAATTGTTGAATTCATAAATTATAATACGGAAGTAAATATAAGAATAATTAAAATTCTTAAAATCTATATATTTTACTATTTATAAATTTAAAACCTATAAATTTTAAAATTCGTAGATTGCCTCAATTTGATGCGACTAAACAAAATTGAAGTGATTGGGCCCATTTGGGGCGGTGGCGGTGATAATAGACGCAAGCACAACTAATTTCTTGATGAGATTAATAGCAAAGGAAGTGTCGGTTGCAGTGATTATTAATGTATTCAAAGCTCTCTGTTTCAGGGCCAATGCTCCACTGCCACTATATATGCAAGATAATGTTAGGGTTCTCCACCATTGCAACTAAACTGAAATCCTTTCTTGCATATCAATGGCTGCCAATGGAAAGCTGGATGTAGAAGTCGATATCAAATCTTCAGCAGATAAGTTCTGGGGTAGCATTAGGGACTCCACCTCTCTCTTCCCTAGAGCCTTCCCTGACCAATACAAGACCATTGAAGTGCTCGAAGGCGACGGCAAGGCTGCTGGCTCCGTTCGCCTCTTCACTTATGCTGAAGGTAAACATTCAGCAACCCTTGTTGCCGTCCCTAAACGTCTACCGATCTATTTTACAAATTCGTAGCTGTAGAATCATTCTGTCGTTGTTGTAGAAATATATATTTTTTTTGTTTAAATAATTTAGCAAACTGAATTTGAGCTTTGGTAGACTCTTTAAAGGAAAAATGCTCTTTTTTAAGTTTTAAAATTGTTCTATTTCAAGAGCTCGATCTCAAAATATCTTACTAACTGATATACTATCTTATGTTATCTCTGTGACTGAGCTGCATTACATTCACTTAAAGATGAATAATTATATTTTTCAACTTTTTAAAATATATATAACAGTATAATATGTAAATTTTTATATTATTTTTTAAGATTTGTTAGTTGGATATTGAAAATCTGTTTTTACATCCTATAGAAAAAAGACTTTTTGGATCCTTGGTTTAGAATCATAGCTCTGCCATTGATCTTAGGGCTTGCGGTAGAAATATATACACTTAATTAGTCATATTAATATAAAATGTTGGATATTTAATTTAATTTAATTATTCATTCAGGTTCTCCACTTGTAAAGACATCAAAAGAGAGGATAGATGCAGTTGATGAAGAGAAGAGATCTGTGAGCTACAGTGTAATCGATGGAGATCTGCTGAAATACTACAAGAGCTTCAAGGGCCACATCACTGTGATTCCAAAGGGAGAAGGGAGCTTGGTGATATGGGTGTGTGAGTATGAGAAAGCAAGTGATGAAGTTGAAGTTCCACATATCATTAAGGATTTTGTTGTCAAGAATTTCAAGGAAGTTGATGAATTGATTCTCAATCAAAAGCTTAATTAATTAGACATCCTACTAACTAATTATGTGTCATTATGCTCTCTAGTAAATAATGTGGAGCACTAGCTCTTCAATTTTCTTATATAATTAAATTTA
>CATIWF010112442.1:0-13114 GCA_949630135.1 Balakata baccata
CAAATACACATAACAATATTTTGTGCAATCATCCACAAATGTGATAAAATATTTGTTGCCACCTCTTGTGTTGACAAAGTGATAAAATATTTATTGTCACCTCTTGTATGAACAAATTTTATATCACATACATCATTGTGAATTATATCAAGTGGTTCAATTTTTTTTCAACATTTTGAAAAGATGAACTGGTTAGTTTTGCCTTAACACAAATTTCACATTTATATTTTGAATCAAAGTGGAAATTTGGTATGTGGTCCAAATTAATTAGCCTCCTTAAGGCATTATAATTAACTTGTCTTATTCTATCATGTAATAAATTGGAAGACTCAAGCAAATAAGCAAAAGAGGTACTTTTACTAATACATTTAACAACAATTACATTAAGCTTAAAAAGTCCATCAAAAGCATACCATCACTCACATACATCCCACTCTTAGATAAAACAATTTTGTCTGACTCAAAAACTATTTAAATCCATGCTTGTTCCACAATGAACCTAACACCAAATTCTCACAAATATTAGGAACAAACAAGACATTGTTCAGAGTCAACTCCTTTCTAGAAGTCTTCTTCAGCACAACTTATCTATCACCAAGAACTTCAGAAGTGGCTAAATTGCCCATATATAGTTTTTCTCCTCTATTTGGTTGAAGGTAGAAAACATCTCACGGACCAAGCAAATTTGCCTTTTCCTTCTCTTTTGTTGCAACCTCAGAGTGTTGAAGTGAATAGGGAGTTGTCATATGAAGACCAACTAGTAGAAATCATAGATACTCAGGCCAGATAGTTTCGTTCTAAGAATATACCGATGGTGAAGGTTAGGTGACCGAATCATTCATATGAGGAGTGTACTTAGAAGACAGAGAAGGAGATACATGATTCCTACCAATATCACTTCCTGTCTTACGATAATATATCTTCTAAAATTCGAGGATGAATTTTTCTTTGAGGGGGAGAGAATTTAATACCCTGAATATTTGTTTGTTGTTAAAATTCCATAAAATCTAAAACTTGTAAAAATTTTTAAATATCCCCAAGTATATATAAGGAGGGTGCAGGGACCAAAGTGATAAATTTATTTTCTTCTTCCTCTGTCTTTTCTCTCTCTTCTTCTCTTTTTCTCTCCTCTTCCCACCCCCATCTCCATCTCCATTCACCACCCAAATGACCTTCGATCAATATAAAATTTGGACCACAAGCATTTTCAACCTCTTCATCAGTCCAACAACCTCTATTTCTCTAAAATCCAGCTAGTTTTGCAAGAACAAAGAGGTGAAATTTGGATTTCATGGCTGCCCTCCCGATTCTCAAACTTTTCAGCCTTTTTTCTTAATTTTAACATTGGAAATGGATTCAAGGGGTCCAAAAACATTGGTTTGCACCAGTATAGCTTTAGGCACTATCAATCAGGTGTTGATTAGAGTATGGATTCCTCACTAGAACCGCTAGAAATTATCATAGATCTAGACGTTTCTGGCCACTTCCATGCCACAAGACTTCTACTTTCAAACTCCTCACATCCTAAGGAAGCTGTTGGTATCCTCTGATAATCATTCTACCTCCAATGGAAATTTTTCAATAAGGGAATTTGGCAACCCCTGACCAGAGGAATTTGGATAGAATCTTTGGCTCGTTTAACCGAGTCACTCGATACCAACCACACCCTCTAGCCATTTTTAGATAGTGAGATATGATTTTATTTGTGAAAGTTTAAGTATATTATTTAATTAATATGATAGATTAATTTTATTGAGTAAAATGAATAATTGCATGATTATGAGAATTTATTAGAGAATATTTAGACATTATATTAAAATATGAGATGGTTATTAATAAATCTAGATTATGGATAATTGAGTTGATTATGTATATTGATTGGGTATATAATAATTTGGAGACTCAGATTATAATTGACTGTGTAAAGATGATAATAATTTATAGGATTATGACCGTAAGTAGGGGGTTGTCTAGTTTTTAATGGAGGTTCTACTGAATTTTTAGTAGAGTTTAAGTTAAAAATTTGGATAAGGGTTTCTATAGGAGAATCTTAGAAGAGTCTAGGCTTAAAATTTATTCTTAATATAATATTGATATTCCTTCTATTTTTCTAGATTCTCTAGAGGCCCCACCAGCTACACCAGAGTCTTGAAAGCAGCTGATTGAGGAATTTATAAATCTATGAGTAATATGATATGATTTATAACATGTTATCTCTCTTCCCTACATTTTCTCTAGCATGCTAATTAATATTGTTATTGTTATTGTTGTTGTTTTATTATTATTATTATTATTATTATTATTATTATTATTTACATGTATGCGATTTGCTGGACATGTGATTGGGTGAGACTGTGATGTAATGTTGTGAGTGATTGTTGAGATAAGAACTATAGCAAAATAAACCACCTTATAGGTTACATTAGGACCGTATATATACTGGTGATGATCATATGATTATAAATGGATTAATGAGATAACCTGAGTTCATCTCTCAGGGAATGGAATATGTTATGATATGGTATGTATATGGATGCTGAGGGTGGCTGATAACTCTAGTTGAGTTCATCCCTCAAGGCATCAACACTATTTGGATAAGTGACCAACTGAAGAGAAAGATCTCATCGAGTTTGCTCTCAGGGCACCGGTCATTTGGAATTAAGAGAGCCCATTGGCTAGTAGAATTAAGGTTTAGGATTCTATTTAAGTTTCTCATCCATTTGTTTGATGATTGATGTTACATGATGTGTGACATCCTTGCATGTATATATGGTATTATTATAATATTGTGTGTTATAAAGTTATATGATATAAATTCACTCAATGGAGGTTGACTCCTCTCAATTATTTTTTCCAGGTAGTGCATATCATTTTCAGATTGTTTTGGATTGCCCCACATCTTCTCCATTCCACAAGACCTTTGATATAATATTTCCACTTTTATTTCTTGAATTGTATTAAATATTCAAGATCTCTGCAATACCATATTTAGGAATGTCAGATATTATATTATATGGATATGTTGGGATGAGGATACTTTCCCATGATGATAGTATAGATATGTATATTTAGCAGGATTTATATTATGTGACAGAGTTAGATATTCATATTCATATAATTGAATGATGATAGTCATGAGATGGTTGAGATATATGGTATATGTACAGATTTTAGGCTTGCTACAAGTTTTGGTAGCCTTAAGTCTGCTCATTCTCTAGCGCTAATCACAGTCCCCAGTCTAAAATGTCTGTTTACATCCCCAAAAATAATAAATCTTAAAATGCAAAAGACATATCAACTCTCTGCAATTGTTTGTTTCACAATTTTGCTCCTTAAAACAATTTTTGATCCACATTGCCCCTCCTATTTTGTTTTTTTATTCATCTTGCTGCTTGATAATCAAAAAAAAAAAAAAAAAGACATTTAGCCACCATAAATTTAAAGAATACACAAGATATAGGGTCATTTATATACATGAAATGACATTGCTTTTTGGACCAATAAGATCGTAACAAATATGAAGGTGATAATCTACATGGCAATTGATGGCATTTTAGTAAATAAAAAATTGAAGATTAGGGTTGTTTAGGAGGCTTTCACCTGCTACAAATTTCTCTCTCTAAAACTTCATATCCCTCTCTCTATAAAATCTCTAAAATCTTGTAAACAAAAAGTGGTTATAAATGGTAATTTCGAATCATTAAAATTTGTTGCCTTCTGATTTGCCAGTTAGCACTTCCATTGAAACAGTTCTGTAGTCTAGAGCCTGAAATCTCCCTTTGAAAGCTTGTCTCATAATATTATGGTTAGTGTTGTATTGAACCCTTTATCTCAATCAATTTGCTTCCATCTTGTAATTGAGTAGTTACTGACTGCTATTTATACTATTAAATTGTATATTGGGATTCTTTGCACTGTGAATCGTTATGCTTTAAAGCAGCTTTTCCATGTATCTCCAGAATTAGAGAAGTTGCAAGTGCATTGAAATTGAGTTTTAGTCTAAATAATTGATTCATTTGATTGATGACTAATTATGATGTTTGGTTTCTTTGGATTGATAGGCTTTGGTTGCTTGGTGATTACTTTTGCCTATAGTACATGTCAAGGAAGATTTATGTTTTTTTTAGATTAATTTCATCTACGGTTACTAAACTTTACTCTTATATAGTAAAATTATAAAACTTTTTTCTTCCTAAAAAACTCACTCAACTATGTTTTTGTTTCACTAAAGTCACCAAGTTGACACCATAAGTTTGGAGCACTATATATGTTTACAACTCAACATACGCGTTAGCATTATAAATTAAAAATGGTATCAATTGGGATGTTAGAACTCTATTTGACTTGTTCAATGACATTCTATTTAACTTGTGCAGTGATATAGTGTGTCTCATATACCAACTAGATAGTAACACGACTTTTCCGGTTGTTGATTGCTAAAAA
Source organism: Balakata baccata (assembly GCA_949630135.1). NCBI lineage: Eukaryota > Viridiplantae > Streptophyta > Magnoliopsida > Malpighiales > Euphorbiaceae > Balakata > Balakata baccata. Next base: position 4,444 of record CATIWF010112442.1, read on the forward strand.
ATCACCAAAATTGACTTTACTGAAACTAAACTATAGTTAAGGGATTTTTATAGGATAAAAAATTTATATGACTTTACTACAATAATACTAAAGTTAAGTGACTATAAATGAAATTAACTCACTAAAGCCCCAAATGGAATTGTTTGCTTCTCTTATTAATAAACAATATATATTAATTAACCCAAAAAAGTGTGAATATATTGGCATGAGACTCTTCTAACTTATAAACTAGAGGTCTCGAGTTCGAGTTCTAAGTATATAGCTACCTTAAATGCTCGTGAAGAAGTGTTTTGCCATTCCTTTAGGTCCTACTCGACATTCTTTAGATTCAGGATACTAACCAAAAAAATATTTATTGATTAAATTAGAAAATACTTGTTAGTTAATAATTAATTATTAATTTAGAATATTGTCATTAATCAATAATTAATTAATAAATTAAATATAGTTATTAATTAAATAAGGGTCCTTTTATTGCATGCCTAATCTGAGCCGTTTCTTACGCGTGCATATCAACCGTTAAATGTGTATATTATGATATGAGTCATTCATTATCATTGGCGTACCAATCCGTTAAGTATATTATAGACTGGGTCATTAAATGAAGAGGCCTTCTATAGTGCACATGTACCCAAAAATGTTCTTGCCTTTTTAAATGTTAGATCACTAACTTTCAATTTCAACCGTTAATAAAAATAACTAGTTACTTGCTAAATTATTAAATATTTTTTTATTATTTTACTTGCAGCATGTTTAACTGGTTATCTTTTATTAATATTATTATTCTTTATTGAGGTATATTAGAATTCCAAATAATTTCTCCCTCTATTTTCTTATTTGCATATCCAAATAATTTCTTTCTTTACTTTTCCTTCATTTTCCCTCTAACTAGACAATTGTAAAAAAAATAAAAAATAAAAACCACCACACTCATCTTTCGAACTATCTTCTAAATCAACTACAAACTTGAAATTCTTAATTGAGCTTCCTACGGTTTAAACCGGCGACAATACATAACTGCAGAAATACAAAAAATTAATTTTACTTGGTATTTAACACCAATCACCATTGAAGGGCATAGAGATAAGCTGAAGATTCAGCTCCAGATTCAGCTCCATGGAAAGCATAGAGAAGAGCAACCAAGTTATTCAAATATCCACTAGGGACACCATCAAATCAAAACCAGTGTCGAAACCATTTGTCAAAAACCAGATACCAGAGTCAATCCTTAACAATCCATCTCTCAATGCCGCCATTCCCATCTTGCCTTACAATTTCGCTTCTTGAACCGATTTGTTTTCTCTTCTTCATAGGCAGTCATGTAGTAACACCAACTGTCATTTCTTTACTTTTCTTGCTTCCAATTCTTATTGGACTAGCTAGACGCATTGAAAGAAAACTAAAACTTGCCCAACGCGAGTTCTGTTTGTTATTATTTAATTTTGGAATGTGATATCAGTGATTAGATGCAATCTTTCTTACTTCCTTGTTTTATAGATTCACACTAAAAATAATCAGTTGTAAAATTTATATAAGAAAATAAAAAGTTGTGTTTGCAAAATTAGTGGGCCATGTGAGAAAATTATTTTAATCTCTTCCATACAATTGAATTGTGAGTCCATGGTGCGGATCTACAACTAGATGGATGTGTGAAAATGGGTGAAACAGAGAATGATTCATAGTAGGCATTTGCTTACGTTGGTCTTCTAATGCCTGCTAGAGCAAAAACATGTTTTTTTGTTTGTGATTGTAAGGTGTTTGATGAAATGCCTCAAAGATGCATTTTTTGAATTGTTTTCATGCTTTTCAGAGATAAAATTAAACATAAAAATTATTTAAATTAATTAAGTCGTTTTTATTTTGCATTGTTCACAGAAAAATAAAATAAATTAATGAAATTCCATTCTCTAAGTTGTTTTTGCTATTGAAGAACACGAATGAAGGATAAATATATATATATATATATAGGGTTTTACTTTTGTTTGTTCTTCCTTGCTTTGACTAAGAGAATTTAAGAGTTTATTAAGATACTCTCTTTGAATTTAGGGATCAAGTATGTATTTTACAATATCTAAAAGGAATTCTTGTTCTTTTGAGAAAACATTGATTTGTTTTTCAGGTTCATTTTCTGAAAAACTAGATGAACTAGTAGTGACTAATTCATCTATCTGTAAAGGTTTCTTATTTTCTAATGCATAAGAGAAACTTTCAAGTTCGAAATCAGGGGAGTCTATAAGTATATTGGAGATTTTAGACATAATTTCTTCGTCCAAATGAAGCTCATGTAGTTTCTTATTCAACTTATAGAATACAAAAGTGTGACCCTTTTTGCCATATCTATAACTAGTAATATCTTTCTTATTTGCTACTGGAATATGTTTTCTTTGGATTTTGTTTTCTAATTTTTTGTAATGATGTTCCTTATAAAACTTATCATGAGATTTGAAGGATTTTTTGCCATTGTATTTTTTTGGTGGGCTTTCAAAGGATTTATTATCATAGTTTCCTTTGTAAGAAGAAGAATAAGGTTTGTTGGGATTGATGTCAAATTGTTGACAGAAATAACCTAACTCTTGTTTGGTTCATTTTAATTCTCATTTAAGGTGTTTTTGGAGTTTTAGGTCTTGGTAGATTTTGAGACCCTCTTATTGGATTCAACTAATCAATTCTCCATACGTGAAATCATTATAAGGTATAATTTGTTGTCTTGAGGATTCTCTAATCTTATTCCTAACCTTTTTACCTAAAAGAGTTAGCAAACCTGTAAGGAATTTTTCTTTCCTAAATGGTTAATTGAAATCTTTTCTAAGCATAACTTTGGTCAGAAAGGTATTTTTGTACCACTGGAAATCATTGAGTTTTTTGCATCTCAGGTTTGAAAGAAGTTCGGAATTTCTGTCTTTTAAATGAGAGAGATCTCTAACAAAGTGTAAGGAAATAGTAAGGACCAAGGTTGCTACCGCATCCTATTGAGGATTTCCTTCCTCGTTTGGAATAGGTGCTCATGTTTCATCTACTTTTATGGTATTTATGATATCTTCTTGCCATTGAGAAGTGAGATATGCCTAGTAATCATCAAAGTATCTATACTTGTAGATCTTCTGTTAAAAGAAAGCCTAACTCTCCCATCTTGGTATTGGGTTACTTGTTTTAACTGGGTATTGGCTTTATAAGCTCAATGGGCTCAGGCCAGGTGATACCTTCTAGGATCCATTCTTGAGGAAGAGATATTTCTCTTCATTGGATACTTCTAGGTGTTACAGCATTGGCTTTAGTGAGATTTGTTTGTAAAAGAAGGGATTCACCTTTTTTACTATGAAATCTAGCTTTTATGTCAAAAGCAGACATCATAGCTTTATAATAAATTTTGAAAATTAAAGCAACAAGTATTGATTCTTCAAGGATTTGATAATTATAAGTTTTGATTTGTAAAACCATGGATTTTAAAATATTTTTTCATTTAAAGAAACTGAGAATTTTGGGTAACAATCAAAAGAAATTAGGCATATGCATAAATTGGATTCAACGAAACTTAACGAGGAATCTTCAAAGTTTATGAATCTAACATCTCTAAAAACGACAAGAATCGAAGTATTTAGACCTTCTTTGGTTAAGGGTTTGATTCCAACTTATACTAAGCCTATATGAATATATTTGTATTTTCTATATGTATTTTTTTAAGAAATTCTCACAATGCAATTGGATGGTTTCAAAAGGTTTTGACAATTTTATATCTCGTTCTTCTGTTTTGATAGAAAAATAAGTTTTGAAGAGTTGATATTTGGAGGTCTTATGGATCTAATATCTATTTACTCTTGGTATTTTCTAATTATATATTCCTTTTTCAAAATATTATATTATAATTTCTTCACTATTTACTATCTTTCTAGAATCATTGTAAGAGGTGGAAGCAGAGTTAAGAGATATATAGTCCTACAAAAAAGGTATTCATAACTAAAAAAAATTTTATAAAGAAAATTAAGGTCTCTCTACAATTTTAAGCAATTCCTGGATATTACAACCTCTAGATACAAGGACTTACTTTCTAGACATTCCTAGGTAAGGAACACTCAAGAGAACTTAAAGGTCTAGATTCAATCTTTATAGATCTGAACATAACTTCCTATGTACTTATTTCTTTCCAATTCTCTACACGGATTCTGTTTCAGATAATACTCATCATGATGAAGATCATGATATTCAAAAAATTGAATCTCTTGAAAAAATTTAAAAAGATTTTCTTTTTGTTTGAAGAGAAACTACTTCAAGAAAATATTTTATCAAAATTACCCTTGTTATTTTAGAAGATTTTAAAATTGATATATGTTAACCAAAGGGTGATTGCTCTCTATTTTGATCTTGACAATCAAATTAATTGTTACTAACATCTTTGTTAAGTGTTGTTTTGATAGTGTTCAAAGTTTCAGCACATTTGGTTAAGGTTTCCCCATTGAACAACTCAAGAATTTCCTAGAGACATGTAACTTCTAACCGAGACACAAGTATAGACCGGAAAGTGACATGTCCAGACCAGGAAAACGTTATCTCCAAATATTTCAAAGTTCTAGTAGCAAAAGCAGACCGGGAATGTCCCAACCGGGACATGCATTTTCCAGACCGGGACAAAAATGTCCTGACCGAGATGTAGTATAGACCAAGCAAAACAAGTGTCCACACCAGAAATCTTTACAGGATGATGATCCAAAAGTTCTAGTAGCAAAAATAGACCGGGACATGGTACGTCCCGACCGAGACACTCAGTTTCCCGATCGGGAATGGTTGCAGTCCAAATGGGACATTAAAAAAGATGTGACCATTGAAAAGTAGACACCACCCAAATGTGTCACATCATCAGAAAGTCAAAAACACTCTTAGTCAAACTAACTTCGGTCTCGATCGAGAATAGGAGTCCCGACTGGGACTCATTCAAAGCCAAGAAGACCCAAGTTCCTGGCAGTGGCATTATCGGGCAATTCCCGACTAGGACACATAAAGTTCCGATTGGGACAATAGAATAAAAACTACTTGTTGGGGTTTTCAGAAAACCAAAAGCTGCCATGTATCATAATTGGGTATTTCTCAATCGGGAAATCATGGTTCATGACCGGGACACTTCTCTCTGCAGACTGCATTTAATGCACTTGTAAGAGAATGTTAGAAAGAGTTATGGCACCACTTTGTAACGGCTAATTGGCAGGTAATCAGTATAAATACATTACCAAAAGGCCATTTAAGAAGATCCAACAACTTAATAAGTGCCAAAACTATTGCAATTTATTTTCTTAATCTTTTCATTAATTGTTTTGTGTAAGGGTTCAAGTGTTAATCTTTAAACACTTGGGTTGTCTTGTAATTGGGTAGTGTGAGCCAAATTACAAGAAATTGGTTGTTGTGTCAGCCACAAAAACACAGGGGAAAATTGGGTTGAGTGTTAGCCTTGATAAAACACCTAGTTGGGAGTGAGCTTGTTAAAACTCCAAAATTGTAATCTAAGTGATTAGATTAGTGAATACACAATCTAAGTTGGGAAGAGGAGTAGGGCTAGTTAACACTTGAACCTCTATAAATTTGTGTCTCAATCTTCTCTAACTTCTTCTACTACCTTGTGAGTGCAAATTTTTTAACTTCCCACCAATTCATCCCCCCTCCCCGCCCATGAGATATAAATCATTATGTACATAACTAGGTCAAGCTTTTAGGTTGTTGTACATAAGTCATAACATATTTAATTGCATCTCCCAATACTCTATATTTTGACTCTTGGATATAGGTCTTCAATAGGAGCGCTCCTTGGACCTTTAGCCACCCTATTCATAAATTGAGCTAAAGTCAAGTTCACTCCGTAAAGCTTCAAGCAACTTGACACTAATAAGTATGCTAGCAATAAGGATCAAGTGCGCTCCTAGGAGCTTCGATCACCTTGGACAACAATGATTGTACTGATATAATAACTATGGTACGAGTAATTGTTTATTCTGTTTCACAATTGTTTATTTGTTATCTTACGTTCTGTTCCCTGTCCATACAACATATAGCTGGGTATGAATCACATACCTTATTACATCTCACTAGTTATCCCATGTCCATACAATTAAATCAATGACATTAACATGTTATTTATGCTTACTTAGCATAATAAGATGAGTATGCAAGCATGGCATGGCAAATGGACTCATTTAAAAACATATGTTAACTTATTTCTACAGTAATGGGCATGACTTGTTGGAGTCACGGCCGTGATTAGTGTTCTAGTGGTGAACTTGGTTGTGAACTTGGTGGCTTTTGTTTCATTCTAGAACTTGAGTCATGGGCATGACTATCCTAGTTATGGGCATGACTCTATGTTTTCAACAAGAAAATCATCTGAACACTACATATATTCAAACCAAATTCACATACAAGGTTTCTATTTAACAAGCTAATACATGCCTCTCAACTATCAAAGCTCATTCTACATATGGTATCATCAATTCCATAATTCAAGGGATATCTAAATCATGGCATAATCAAACTATTAACATAAGGCCACACAATCACAAGTTCACATTCTCTTCAACATCCTACTAAAACTCAAAGCCCCATCTCATGCCAATTGTTAAACTTGCATGTATAGTCATGGATTTCAACTTGTGTGTCATAAGTCTTTACACAAATATAGTATGCCAATTACTTAACTTACTATGGATTCAAAAGTTAGCCAAAGTCATAATTCATTATTTTTGACCCATGTCATAGTTCATGCCGCTTAACATTTGACATTCCCTTTTTGATTACCATAGTCCATTTGTCAAAACTCTTATACTCTACTCTAAACTTGGCATTATAACTCATTCACTTAGTGTTGTATATAATCAACATTGACCAATCATTTAGTTCATTCAAATTACATAGTAAGAGATTAGCATATGTAAGCAACTCAAAATTAAGGTGCGTATATGTACAGACCTGATATGGAGCTGTAAAATGTGCCTATTGTGCTCTAACACAGTAGGTAGTGTCACTACCATTACCTTCCTCGCCTAGCACAAATTTAACAATATAGTGCAGCATTAATACATGGCTAAAATAAGGTTCTATGAAGAATATAATATGTGATTTTCAAAACCCCAGGTAGAACCCTTAACTCTTGTTCTAAACTCTTAATTCGTAAAGGGAGACCCTTAAAGGGTTAAAGCATACAAATTCTTGCCTAAAATGACTAAAATTAGAGTAGGAAATTGGGGGGCTTTGACCTCCCCTTAGCTGCCCATTTTGAACTTTCACTACTAAGCTTAAATCCTTGATTTCTTGTTAAATCTTTGTTTAGGCTTGGTTTTTAATGTTTCTAACTCAAAGAATTAAAGGGAAAATGGTGGAGAATCGATTGGGAGTGGTCTCTAGTGTCTAGAAAATGGGGGCTAGGGTGTGGGGTATTATATCCTCCGTTACTCAACTGAAAAACTAGACTTTTAGATAGCTATTAGGGGTGTCACGCCTGTGACTCCACCAGTAATGGCCATGACACTTATCAGTGAGGCTAAAGTACCTCACCACGATGGTCACACCCATGACTCTATGAGTCACGGCTATGACCCTCCTACATGTCACTTAATTCATCATTTTTCATCCATATCGTGCCCTTGGTCACTTAAAAGACATTTATGTAAACATATTTTATGCTATTCTAGGCCCTAACTAATGGGTGTTACATTTCTCTCCCCTTTAAGAGAATTTCATCTCGAAATTTACCTATTGTACTATCTTTGAAAAGTTATAGGTGTTAGGCTCTCATGATCTCTTCACCTTCCCATGTGGCCTCTTCTATAGCATCATTCTTCCATAATACTTTGACTAATGGTACTTTCTTTTGTTAGAGAAATGCCCAAAAGGCAATCGCCTCAGGCATTTAGTGTACACATTTATAAAGGCATTCTTTCATTATATTAGTATTCATTTGTATATGAATTGATATAGATCTTAAATTGATTAATGAAAGTCTATGATATGAAGCATAGCATGAAGAAAATCATGATGGGATCATGATAATAAGATTCCTATCATGTGTAATTATGTTAGTATCTAAATTATCCTTAGTCATAGGATCAACAAGATGAGACATTATTGATCCGGATAGACTAGCACATGTTATATTCCTTGATTAGATCAAGCAGTAGATCTCATAAGCTGTGAGCATGAGATGTTTCACGTTAACATGTGGATGCTTGGTAAGAGTAGTCAAGTACATTGGATGACCTGCTATGAGACAATTATATGGATTATCTATTCAAATGTCAATGATAGTCTCATCATAGCAATGATGCATATATCCTTAGACTTGAGGTACTCAAGGATATCTTGGATACTGATTCTGTGATTTAACTAAATTCCTTGTTGCCTTATAGAGGTCGCTCATAAGGTGGTGATTGGGTGTAGCTTAATGTATTCGAAGGTAATTAGGTAGTCAATAGAGAATTCACCACTCCTGACAGAAAGAGAGTATATCCATAGTCTCTTGTTGGGATCATTACTCGGGAATTTCTAGCCAGAGTGAAACTGTCATGAAGATGGTCTTCAATGACATGTCTAATTGAGTAATGAGTCTCAATGACAAGATCTAAAATCACTTGGGCTAGGTGTGACGTAGTCAGTCTAGCGGGAGCTGACACATAGTCCATGCTCTGAACCGAGTGGG